>CM008282.1:39364585-39402816 GCA_002319775.1 Fagopyrum tataricum | reverse complement strand
TGTTTTTTTTTTTGATTATTTATAGTTTAGATCTTTCTTGTTACTTTTGATATTGTTCTCTTTCTGTCTTTGCATTCTCCAGGTTTAACAAAATGGCTGAGAGAAACCTTCGAGCTGAGTTAGATGAAACCTTGGAGCGGATTGACTATCTGGAGAGAGAACTAGAATATGAGATTTTCTTGGTGAGCCGAGTGGAGAAAGTGAGGAAAGACTAGAGCAGATTGATTATCTAGAAGATGAAATTATGTACCAAAGATATGAAGCAAGAGACAACGGGCAAAATTGAATCTTGGTACAACAAATACATAATCAAGTCTGAAAGTACCTTATCTCCCAGGAAGGACCTCAAACGCTAAACGAATTGCGGAGATCAAGGGAGAAATCTGAAAGCATCTTAACTCCCAGGAAGAGGTTCATCCAAAGGAAGAGCGCATCGAGGATGAAGAGCTGACGAAGGAGGAAGACAGATCGGACAGCCCCATCTCGGCCGAGATCATCATTCCTATCTCGACGAGATTCCTGTGCAGAAGGAAATCTCGGCCTAATCCCAAATCTCGGCCGAGATTTCTTACATGGCTGCCCGAGATTTGCTGAAAAATCGTCCCTGTGGCTTCCATCTTACTCGAGCTGCGCCTAAAAGCTGGAGGGCAGTGCCAAAGGAACCTCCCAAGGTTAGATTGAAGCTTCTCCCTCATCAAGAAAGTTTTTAATAAGTATGGGGTAACCCACAAGACTACCCCATACCACCCTCCAATGTGGGGAAGAGCAAGATCTTCCAACAGGACATGAAGAGAGTCTTCAAAAAAGAAATTTATGGGTCCTATGAAAAGTGGTTGAAAGGACTGGATGAGCAGTCCAAGGTTTTGAGGTGAGCTGACACAACCACGGAATTGGTCCGGCTAGAGACCTTAAATCAAGCGCTTCTCGGGAGGCAGCCCGAGGTAAGAGTCTTTTTACTCTTGTTTTTGTTTTTGCTTTTTGCTTTTGCATTTTTGCGCTTTTTGTTTCTTTTGTCTTTTCAGGTTTTAGGTAATAAATGAAGAATAGTTGCTTGAAGGAGGTTGCACAACCGCTTGTTTCCACTACCACTTCCATTTACATGTGCCATATCACTGATTTTTACATTGAGTATTCTTTTTCACTTCTATTTATTCTTCACATTGGGGACAATGTGAGTTTTAAGTATGGGGTGGGATACCCGCAGTCTTTTAGCATGTTTCTTTTCTTGTCACCGTTTCCTTTTAGCATGCATATAAAAAAAATAAAAAAATGTGCTTCTAGGAATGACATGACCCCTATGACGATATTGTGCTTGTGAATTAGCCTTTGATTATTACTTTTGAGCAATTTGATTTATGGAATATTTGGGATTTGAATACTTTGCTTGAATTTTATGTGAATTATGAAAATTGCCTTGTCTAGTTGGATTGAGTTTGGATAGTTGAAGCTTCATGATAAGTTCTTATACATTGCATAGGATGATTTAGGCAATTCGACTTCATTCTTCTTCTATCTTTATCATGCTTAGCTCCTCAAACATGGAATCTCTTGTCTCCTATCCGGGAATTAGGAATGTTTAGTTTGAAGGTGTGTGCTGAAATTGTTGTGTTGTGAATTGTTTGAAGAAGTTTGAAGATGTGAAATGTGATGTGAAAAGAAAGAAAAGCTTATAAGGGATTGTTGGCTATGAAAGATGAGTAACTCGGTACCATTCACATAGCCGGGTGTTTGTGCCTTGCCAAAGTCTGATTAGTTTTAAAAACATTTTTTAGAGTTGATTTGGTATGTGCATTTTGGTGTGAGGTACGTGAAGGAAACTGAACACCAAGGTTTCGGCTACTGTGCACCAATGCCTTTCACTCAGGAAAAAGAAAGAAAAGAAAAAAAGAAGAAAATCTGCAGATTATGAAAGGGTGGTGAATGTTGAGTTGAAAAGATGAAGTGTGTTGTTTCTTCTTCCCGGATTAGCACCACATGACCTAAATAACATCCTACCCTTATCACGTTTCTTGACCTTTATTTGCTAAGTCCTTTTGATCTATGTATACATGTATTTGACTTGGCAGGCTTAGACTTGATTTTCTCATGAATTAGATATTAGTAATTTTGATGATGAATGAAATTCTTGTAAAGTATGATTATCCTTTTTTATGCCTATTTCATTTGATCTTAATTGAAATATATCTTTAGCTATGAAACTTGCACTATTGAGGGTGATCATAATTAGAAGCACTTCGCGTTTTTGTTTTTGTTTTGCATAGATAATTCATGTTATCTTACCTTAGATTTACTACTTGCTTGAGGACAAGCAAGGATAAGTATGGGGTATTTTGATAACATGATTTATCGACCTGTTACACTCATGCATTTAGTTAGATTTCCCCTTTCCGCATTCATGTTTTGGCCTTAGTTTGTGCCATTTATGCTTGTTTAGTTTACTTTGCAAGAATAGATGTCTACACACACTATTTGTGGCTTTGTAGGTGATTTGGCACATTTTGGAGCTAAAACGACGTATTTGAGGATCAAGCCTCGAAGTGGACGCATTGGAGCGAGCGTACGTGCACGGAAAAAGGGCTAGGAATCGAGCTAAAGACACGAAGGAACGAAGACTTGATCTCGGCCGAGATGATCTCGGGCCGAGATCCATAATTTCGGTCGATCTGGAAAGTTTCTGTTGTGAAATCTCGGTCCCGATCTCGGCCGAGATTTTTGAAGATTTTTTTGACCGAGATTTTTGTTTCTGCCCGAGATTTCCTGTTCGGCGATTTTATCTTATTTTGGATCGGTTTTGGCCCAGCCATCCTTTGTAAGGTTGTTGCCTATAAAAGGGAAGCTCTAGGTTATTTCTAAGGGTCCGATTTTAGTCCGTTTTAGGGTTAGGTTACCCCATAGGGGGAGCCGCCTCCTTCCTTTCCCTTCTTCTTCTCCATTGTTCTTCATAGTTTAGATTAAGTTTCATACTTTTACATTCAGTTTTGTTTGGAAGACCTTGTTGATTCAAGATTGAAGGTTTCCATTTATTCAAGTTAAGTTCTTTTATTTCCCTTTGTTATTTATTTATTTGTCTTTCTTTGATATGATTGTTATTGGCTAGAACCTTGTGGTTCCAAGGTTGACAGGATTTGTTTATGCCTTTGATATGATGAAATGTTGTGCTTTATGTTTTGGCTTTGACTTGCTAGAAATCCTATAGGTTGGCTTGGACTTGAATCTAGTTAGAATCCTTCTAGCGAGTAACCTAAGTTGGAATTGAGACTTACCCGGTGATATTCCTTCATAGATACATGAGAGACTGATCATAGGTAATAAAGGTTTATCCTTTATTGGTTGAATGTGCTTAGATTCCTTGCTAAGTAGGGTAATACCTGAGACTTACCCGGTAATGGTTTACCTTTCCCTTAGTTGGTATTCTGGTTTGTTTAGAATTTTCTACCTCTCTACCTTGAGACTTACCCGGTAATAGGTAGTTGGTTTGGAATTAGATAGTCTTGAGACTTACCCGGTAATAGACTGTCAGCCTAGAAACGTTCATCCCTGTGGCTTTTCTACCATATATCTTTATGAGTCTTCCTGAATCTATATGTATAAACAATGATCTTGAACCCTTGGAATCCATTTTCTTTCCTTTAACTTGATTATCTTTGTTTTCTTTTTATTTATTTGTTTTGACTTTCAATCAATAGTGACAATTGATTGCGAGTCCTTTAAAACCCTTTTAAAACCTTTTTGATTTCTTTCCCTTATCTTTTCCAACCTCCTGTCTTTAATTGAGATCTATTCTATTTATAATCATTATTGCATTTTAATCCCCTCAGTCCCTGAGATCGACCCTGAATACTTACCTTTACTGTGATTGACCCATACACTGTGGGTTCGTTGCTATTTAGGGAATTATTACAGGTTATAAATATAAAACTATCCCTTCCTTGTTTTACTAACTTATAGGTCTTTATCATTATTGATAAAGGTTTATAGGGGTGTAAAAACATTGAACAGTTAGGTCTCAGATTCCTTTTTGGTCCTAATCCTTTAACCAAAACCTAACCTAAATGATACAATGGCGAGTAAACATTCTTTGTACACATAAGCTCTAACTAAGATGTAAATGTGTGATCCCAAAAATAACTATGAAAACACGTGGAAAAAAACACTTACAAAGATAGCATGAAAACATGCTATCATCCCTGTGATGAAATTAGAAACCAACAAACTTTAAAGTAATTGAAATACTTGCAAGTTATTTTAAAAGTCACTGTTGGTTTTCTAATTTCAATCAAGCAAGGAATGAAGCATGTTTCATGCTACTTTTGTAGTGTTTACGTGTTTTCATTAGTTATTGTTTGGGATCACACATTTACATCTTAGTTAGAGCTTATGTGTACAAAGAATGTTTACTCGCCATTGTATCTTGTATTTAGGTGTTTTAGGTCCAAAAAAGAGCTTAAAGAGATGAAATCCATCAAGACCTAAAGGAAGCTCACTGTTCAATGTTTTACACCCCTATAAACTTTATCAATAATGATAAAGACCTATAAGTTAGCAAAACTAGAAAGGGATAGTTTTATATTTATAACCTGTAATAATTTCCTAAATAGCAACGAACCCACAGTGTATGGGTCAATCACAATAAAGGTAAGTATTTCAGGGTCGATCTCAGGGACTGAGGGGATTAATATGCTGCAATGATTATAAATAGAATAGATCTCAATTAAAGACAGAGGGTTGGAAAAGATAAAAGAAAGAAATCAAAAGGTTTTAAAAGGGTTTAAAGGACTCGCAATCAATTGTCACTATTGATTGAAAGTCAAAACAAACAAACAAAAAGAAAACAAAGATAATCAAGTTAAAGGAAGAAAATGGATTCCAGGGTTCAAGATCATTGTTTATGCATAAGGATTCAAGAAAACTCATAAAGATATATGGTAGAAAAGCCACAGGGATGAACGTTTCTAGGCTGACAGTCTATTACCGGGTAAGTCTCAAGACTATCTAGTTCAAACCAACTACCTATCACCGGGTAAGTCTCAAGGTAGAGAGGTAGGAAATTCTAAACAAACCAGACTACAAACTAAGGGAAATGTAAACCATTACCGGTAAGTCTCAGGTATTACCCTACTTAGCAAGGAATCTAAGCACATTCAACCAATAAAGGATAAACCTTTATTACCTATGATCAGTCTCTCATGTATCTATGAAGGAATATCACCGGGTAAGTCTCAATTCCAACTTAGGTTACTAGCTAGAAGGATTCTAACTAGATTCAAGTCCAAGCCAACCATAGGATTTCAGCAAGTCAAAGCCAAAACAAAAGCACAACATTCCATCATAATCAAAGGCATAAACAAATCCCTGTCAACCTTGGAACCACAAGGTTCTAGCCAATAACAATCATATCAAAGAAAGACAAATAAATAAATAACAAAGGGAAATAAAAGAACTTAACTTCAATAAATGGAAACCTTCAAATCTTGAATCTAACAAGGTCTTCCAAACAAAACTGAATGTAAAGTATGAAACTTTAACTAAACTATGAAGAACAATGGAGAAGAAGAAGGGAAAGGAAGGGAGGCGGCTCCCCCCTATGGGGTAACCTAACCCTAAAACGGACTAAACCGGACCCTTAGAAATAACCTAGAGCTTCCCTTTTATAGGCAACAACCTTACAAGGATGGGCTGGGCCAAAACCGATCCAAAATAAGATAAAATCGCCGAACAGGAAATCTCGGGCAGAAATCTCGGTCAAAAATCTCGCGAGTCCCGGCCGAGATTTCACAACAGAAACTTCTCGACCGAAATTATGGATCTCGAGATCAATGGATCTCGGCCGAGATCTCTCTCGTCGTTCCCGTTCTTTAGCTCGATTCCTAGCCCTGCACGTATGCTCGCTCCAATGCATCCACTTCGAGGCTTGATCCTCAAATACGTCAAGAGGCTCCTCAAAATCGTTTTAGCTCCAAAATCCAAATCACCTACAAAGCCACAAATAGTGTGTGTAGACATCTATTCTTGCAAAGTAAACTAAACAAGCATAAATGACACAAACTAAGGCTAAAACATGAATGCGAAAGGGAAAATCTAACTAAATGCATGACTGCAACAGGTCGATAAATCATGTTATCAAAATACCCCATACTTATCTTGCTTGTCCTCAAGCAAAAGTAAATCTAAGATAAGATAACATGAATTATCTATGCAAAACAAAAACAAAAACGCGAAGTGCTTCTAATTATGATCACCCTCAATAGTGCAAGTTTCATAGCTAAAGATATATTTCAATTAAGATCAAATGAAATAGGCATAAAAAGGATAATCATACTTTACAAGAATTTCATATTCATCATCAAAATTACTAATATCTAATATATGAGAAATTCAAGTCTAAGCCTGCCAAGTCAAATACATGTATACATAGATCAAAAGGACTTAGCAAATAAAGGCCAAGAAACGTGATAAGGGTAGGATGTTCTTTAGGTCATGTGGTGCTAATCCGGGAAGAAGAAACAACACACTTCATCTTTTCAACTCAACATTCACCACCCTTGCATAATCTGCAGATTTTCTTTTCTTTTCTTTCTTTCTTTTCTTTGAGTGAAAGGCATTGGTGCACAGTAGCCGAAACCTTGGTGTTCAGTTTCCTTCACGTACCTCACACCAAAATGCACATACCAAATCAACTCTAAGGGAATGTTTTTAAAACTAATCAGACTTTGGCAAGGCACAAACACCCGGCTATGTGAATGGTACCGAGTTACTCATCTTTCATAGCCAACAATCCCTTATAAGCTTTTCTTTCTTTTCACATCACATTTCACATCCTTCAAAACTTCTTCAAACAATTCACAACAAAACAATTTCAGCACACACCTTCAAACTAAACATTCCTAATTCCCGGATAGGAGACAAGGATTCATGTTTGAGGCTAAGCATGATAAAGATAGAAGAAGAATGAAGTCGAATTGCCTAAATCATCCCTATGCAATGTATAAGAACTTATCATGAAGCTTCAACTATCAAACTCAATCCAACTAGACAAGGTAATTTTCATAATTCACATAAAATTCAAGCAAAGTATTCAAATCCCATATATGCCATAAATCAAATTGAGCTCAAAAGTAATAATCAAAGCTAATTCACAAGCACAATATCATCATAGGGTCATGTCATTCCTAGAAGCACATTTTTTTTTTGCATGCTAAAAGGAAACGTGTGACAAAAAAAACATGCTAAAAGACTGCTATCCCACCCCATACTTAAAACTCACATTGTCCCCAATGTGAAGAATAAATAGAAGTGAAAAAGAATACTCACAATGTAAAAATCAGTGATATGACACATGTAAATGGAAGTGGTAGTGGAAACAAGCGGTTGTGCAACTCTCAAGCAACTATTCTTCATTATTACCTAAAACCTGAAAAGACAAAAGAAACAAAACGCGCAGAAACGCAAAAGCAAAAAGCAAAAACAAAAAACAAGAGTAAAAAGACTCTTACCTCGGGCTGCCTCCGAGAAGCGCTTGGTTTAAGGTCTCTAGCCAGACCCAATTATGTGGTTGTGTTAGCTCACATCAAAAAACCTTGGACTGCTCATCCAGTCCTTTCAACCACTCTTCACAGGACCCATAGATTTTCTTCTTGAGAATCTCTTCATGTCCTGTTGGAAGATTCTCGCTCTTCCCAACATTGGAGGGTGGTATGGGGTAGTCTTGTGGGTTACCCCATACTTATTTGAAAGCTTCCCTTGATGAGGAAGAAGCTTCAATCTGACCTTGGGAGGTTCCTTTGGCACTGCCTCCAGCTTTTAGGCGCAACTCGAGTAAGATGGAAGCCACAGGGACGATTTTCAGCAATCTCGGGCAGCCATGTAAGAAATCTCGGCCGAGATTTGTAGGGATTAGGCCGAGATTTTCCTTTGCACAGGAATCTCGGCGAGATCTCGAGCTCGGCCGAGATCGGGATAGGGTTGTCCGATCCGTCTTCTCCTTCGTCAGCTCTTCATCCTCGATGCGCTCTTCCTGGGAATTGAGATGCTTTCAGATTTCTCCCTTGACCTCCGCAATTGGTTCAGCGTTTGGGGTTCTTCCCTGGTCAAGGTACTTTAAGCTTGTCAAGCTTCTCTATAATACTTGCGCAGCAAAGACCTTGTTGTTTTTCTATATATCTTTGGTACTTCAGTTCGTCTTCTAGATAACGGATCTGCTCCAAGCTTTCCTGACTTCCTCCAACGTGTACCAAAAAATTTCATACTCCAGGTCCTGCTCTAGATAATCAATTCGCTTTCTGGTTTCCTTCAGCTCATCAAAAAATAGGTCTCATTGTGTTGAACCTGGGGAACACAAAGACAAAAGGGAAACCGAATCAAAAGTAACAAGAAAGATCTACATTAATAAATAAATCAAATTAAACTTTTCAGTCCCGGCAACGGCCAAAAACTTGTTCGCTGTTTTTACACCCCTATAAACCTTTATCAATAATGATAAAGACTATAAGTTAGTAAAACAAGGAAGGATACCCGGCCTGGTGTCAATTACATAAGTATTCCAGGGTCGATCTCAGGGACTGGGAGGATTAATTTGCAGCAATGATTAAATATAAAATAGATCTCAATTAAAGACAAGAGTTTGGAAAAGATAAGGGGAAGAAATCAAAAAGGTTTTAGAAGAGGTTTTGGGCTACTCTCAATGGAATGTCACCTTCAATCAAGTAGTTTTATAAAAGGAAATAAAAACAAAAGATAATCAAATTAAAGGGAAGAAACTGTATTCCAAGGATTCAAGATCATTGTTTATACATATAGATTCAAGAAGACTCATAAAGATATAAGGTAGAAAAGCCGCAAGGATGAACGTTTCTAGGCTGACAGTCTATTACCGGTAAGTCTCAAGACTATCTAGTTCCAAACCAACTACCTATCACCGGGTAAGTCTCAAGGTAGAGAGGTAGGAAATTCTAAACTAACCAGACTACAACTAAGGAAAGGTAAACCATTACCGGGTAAGTCTCAGGTATTACCCTACTTAGCAAGAAATCTAAGCACATTCAACCAATAAAGGATAAACCTTTATTACCTATGATCAGTCTCTCATGTATCTATGAANACCTTGTTATGCCTTGTTTTAGGCAGTGTTGTCCTCCAGATTGGAGTAGACCATGGTTGAAAGTTGATCGTGGTTGAGACTACTTCTGAGGTTGAGGTAAGTCCATACGACTTACTTACCTACCATCCTTATATTGGATGTATGCATGAGTGGTATATGTTATATGCTTGATAGCATGCGATGTTGTTATTACCTACCTATGGTTTAGTGACTGCCCATTGTAGGGCTGTGACAACTTGCCCTTTCATCCCGTTGGGAGTCTGGGAAGTTCTCTGCCGATCGTACAGATCTGGTACACGGGACGGGCACTATCTCCACTCCCTTAGGGTACACGGGGAAGTAATCCCAGACGACCACTCCAGTTGGCATTAACACCGAGAGGGGAGGGTTATATTCCTCGTGTCACATATATTCATATACATTTATATATACGATTTGAGTGTTGGACGTTATAAAGATAATAAACCGGGTAAATGTGTGATAGCATGATGAAGTGTTTATTATTCCTTGATGTGTGATTGTGCTCTTGCATCTCTATATATATGTGTATGGTTAGCTAACGGTTTTATACCGTGTTATAGATCCTTTGCAGGTTAGGAGAGCTGCAAAGTGATCCAGAGTGGGTGATCCGCTGAGGGCTCCGTACACTAGGTCGTTATCGAGGGATATTGGTTTTTTTGTTATGTACAGTGTTATGTTTTGATTGTACTCAGCGGTACCTTGTATAAACTTTTTTGATTTATATATATCAGTTTTATGTTTTGGTTTTAATCTATTTGTGCCTTGTTGTAAGATTTAGTGAACTTGTTGTCAAGCTAGGGTCAGGATCCATTGTGAGATCCTAGCCCAATAGCACCTCGAGTCCTACGGATTCGGGGTGTTACATGTGGTCAGTGAGCAGATTAGCTGAGGGTGTCTCCGACACGAGGTCAGGATCCATTGTGACCGCACGAAGCCGTTAGAAGTCCTATGCAGATAGGAGGCGTAGACCCCTAGAGTTCAGAGTGGGAGCCCATGTGTGGCTGAGGGTGTCTCCGACACGAGGGTTAGACGTTTTGGCATTAAAGGGAAGTTGAGCCCCCGATATGTCGGACCGTTCGAGATTCTGGATCGAATTGGGAGTGCAACATACAGTTTGGCTTTGTCTCCGAGATTAGAGGGTGTTCACCCTGTGTTTCACGTGTCTCAACTGAGGGAGTACATACCAGATCCGAGACATATTGTGAGTTATGATGATTTGGTGGTCGAGCCGGACCACACTTTTGTTGAGCACCCGATTGTAGTCCTAGAACGAGGTATGAGACGCCTGCGTTCGAAGGACATTCCTATGCTGAGGATACAGTGGTCGAGACGAGGACCTGATGAGGCTACATGGGAGACAAAGGATAGTATTTAGAGGAACTATCCAGAGTTTTATGCTGAGATAGATGTACCAGTAGGATCGATGAGTAGATCTTAGTACTATCTTGGTGAGTGTTATGCTTATGTGCTTATATGCTATGATGTGTTAATTTTCGTACTAGCTATATTATATGATTTGTGATCTTATTAGATCTTGTTGTGCTAGTACGATTGATGTTTATAGCTGGAGATGGTTCTTTCCTCCATACTATTGTGATACGATTAGGATTTAGCTGGAGATGGTTATTCCTCCATGCTATTTTGATGGACATAGTATTGCTGGAGATGTTTTTCCTTCATGCCCATTTGTTATGAGTATGATACGGCTAGAGATGTTTTTCGTCTATGCCTTGTGATGTGATTATAGTTGGCTAGAGATGGTTTTCCTCTATGCCTTGGATAGTATAGTGATCTTGTTGCTGGAGATGTTTTTCCTCCATGCCTGTGTTTGAGGTTATAGATTGATATTGGTTGATACGTTATGAGCGGAGATGTAATGCCTCCGATAGAGAGAGTTATACCTCGGCATATGGGTCCGAGAGGTATTGGGATTGTACAAGTTTCGGGACGACACTTGTTTTTAAGGGGGTCAGATGTAAGAGCCTTAGTCTTTTGGAGTTGGGATTGCTTAGCCGCCCCTGCAGGTTAGTGGAGCCGCCCCTGCGGCTTGTGTAGTGTTCCGCCCCTGCGGCTTGTGTAGTGTTCCGCCCCTGCGGCCAGGGATTTCCACCCCTGCGGTTTCCTGCGGCTACAACCGGCTTTTTTTGACTGGTTGACCCGTGATTTACCTTCTCTTCCTTACCCTCTTCTTACCTTGGGAGCAAGGGTTTCTTCTTCACTTCATTCCAGCCTTCTCACGTTCTTCTTGCTTCTCCCTTTCTCCTCCTTGATC
This sequence comes from Fagopyrum tataricum, assembly GCA_002319775.1. Classification (NCBI taxonomy): domain Eukaryota; kingdom Viridiplantae; phylum Streptophyta; class Magnoliopsida; order Caryophyllales; family Polygonaceae; genus Fagopyrum; species Fagopyrum tataricum. The sequence goes on along the minus strand of CM008282.1, from coordinate 39,391,426 downwards.
TTGCTCTTGTTCTTCTTTGAGTTTGAAAGAGTTTGTGTGTGGTTTTTGGTGGTTGATGATGTGCGATGTGTTGTTGAGCTTGAGAGCCAGCTGAGAGTGTGGTTTTGTTTCTTCCTTGCTGCCTAGGACCACAGCTGTGGTAAGTCATCTTCTTCTTCTCTTTTTCCTTTCTTGAATTCCTCTTCCTTAGCTTAGGATTAGTTGTGTTTGAATGTGTATTGATAGTGGAGTGTGTGTGTATATGTGTGTATGTGGTTATGGAATGCTGAAGACGTGAGTTCCTCACTGTAACACCCCAAATCCGTAGGACTCGAGGTGCTACTGGGCTAGGAACTCACAATGGATCCTGACCCTAGCCCGACAACAAGTTCACTAAATCTTACAACAATGCACAGATAGATTAAAACAAAACATAAAACTGATATATATCTATATATATATATATATATATATATATATATATATATATATATATATATAAATATACATATCAAAAGGTAAAACAGAGTAACCACTGAGTACAAAATCAAAGTATATATCCGTACAACATAAAAACCCCATAACCCACGATATCACCCTGTGTACGGAGCCCTCAGCGGATCACCCCTCTGGATTACTCCGCAGCTCTCCTAACCTGCAAAGGATCTACAACACGGTATAAAACCGTTAACTAACAATACACATATATATAGAGATGCAAGAGCACAATCACACGTCAGGAATAATAAACACATCATCATACTATCACACATTTACCCGGTTAATTATCTTTATAAAGTCCAACACTCAAATCGTATAAATAAATGTATATGAACATATGTGACACGAGGAAAATATATAATCCTCGCGTCTGGGGAATAGTGCCAGCTGGAGTGGTGATACGGTCACCGTCCCCGTATACCCTATGGGAGTGGAGAAAGCCCGCCCCACAATCCAAGTCTGACCTGCCCGCAGAGAACCTCCAGACTCCCAGCGGGATGAAAGGACAAGTTGTCACGGCCCTACAACGGGCAGTCACTAGACCATAGGTCGGTAATAATCATAACGCATGTTATAAAGCAGATAACACACACACCACTCATGCATACATCCAATATAAGGATGGTAGCGAAGTAAGTCCTACGGACTTACCTCAACCTCGTAGTAGTCTCAAACCCGATCAACACTACCTAACAACAAGGCATAACCAGATATCAAACTCCTATCCATCAAAGGGGTCACACCTAGACCCAAGGGATCCATAAGGATCATATCCTAACTCATAAACCTCAAAGTCATAACCGGCATAAACGATATCATGATCATCCTCATTCTATCCTCATACACATACCTAGCATGCCACTAAACCGCTCATACTAGGAAAGGAAAGGATCTATCTTACTCTAGGTAGAACCGGGACAAGACGCACCTGCGTGACAAAAGGGACGCAGGAGAGGAACAAGGCAAACCGCGGACGCGACAAGGCTCGGCCGCAGGTGCGGTGACAGGGCCGCATGCAAGCGCAGGCGCTGGCGCTGACACTGAGACAGTGGCTGCGGGGGTGGCGGCTTCCGGGCGCGAGTGCTGTGACAAGGCTCCCGCAGCGGCGGCTTCGCTGGACCGCGGGGGCTGCGACAATGCAGAGAGTGATCCTGCGGTTCTTCTTCGGCTCTTCAGGTGATCAATTCACGTCTTCACCATTCCAAAGCCACATACAATCATATACATACACAATCTAACATCAACATACACCTTACATGCATCTAATCCTACGCTAGGCAAAGGAAAACCAAGAAAGGAAGAAGAGAAGAAGAAGAAGACATACCACACTTGTGGTCCTAGGCTGCGAAGAAGATCAACCACACACTGTCCACTGGCTCTCAAGCTCAGCCACAACACTCAACAACATCAACAACAATACCACACAACTTCCTTGCCAAAACTCAAAGAAACACTCAAGAAGAGATCAAAGGAGGAAGAAGGGCGTGAAGGCAGTTGGGGAGATGAAGAATGAAGAAACCCTTCATCCTAAGAGTCAACAATATCGGCTGCAGCCGCAAGAAACCGTAGGGGCGGTTCCGTGAGCCACAGGGGCGGGAAGCATCACGAGCTGCAGGGGCGGCTCCCTAAGCCCGCAGGGGAGGCTAAGGCCAAAAATGGCTCAAAAGACTAAGGCTCTTACAACTCACCCCCCTAAAAACAAGTTTCGTCCCGAAACTTGTAAAATCCTCAAACCACTCGGACTCACAAGCCGAGGTACAACTCTCTCTCTATCGGAGGTATCACATCTCCGCACACAAGGTATCAACCTATATTACTCTATAACCTCAAGCACAAGCATGGAGGAACTCATCATCTCCAACCATAAGATCACTATACAATCAAAGGCATAGAGGTAAACCATCTCTAGCCAAACTATAATCATATCACAAGGGCATAGAGGAAAAACATCTCTAGCCGTATCATCATCACATCGCAAAGGCATAGAGGAAAAACATTTCTAGCCGTATCATCATCACCATAACAGAAGGGCATGGTGGAAAAACATCTCCAGCAATACTATGTCCATCAAAATAGCATGAAGGAATAACCATGTCCAGCTAAATCCTAATCGTACCACAATAGCATAGAGGAAAGAGCCATCTCCAGCTATAAATATCAGTCGTACTAGCACAACAAGATCTACTAAGATCACATATCACATCATTTCTAGTACGAAAATAAACACATCATAGCATATAAGCACATAAGCATAACATCGCCCAGATAGTGCTAAGATCTACTCGTCGATCCTACTGGTACATCTATCTCGGCATAGAACTCTGGATACTATCCTCAGTCTCCCATGTAGCCTCATCAAGTCCTCGTCTCGACCACTGTATCCTCAGCATAGGAATGTCCTTCGAACGTAGGCGTCTCATACCTCGTTCTAGGACTACAATCGGGTGCTCAACAAAAGTGTGGTCCGGCTCGACCACCAAATCATCATAACTCCCGATGTGTCTCGGATCTCGTATGTAATCCCTCAGCTGAGACACGTGAAACACAGGGTGAACACCTTCTAACCTCGTAGGCAAAGCCAATCTGTGTGCTGCGCTCCCAACACGATCTAGAATCTCGAACAGTCTGACATATCGGGGGCTCAACTTCCCCTTAATGCCAAAACGTTTAACACCTCGTGTCGGAGACACTTTCAGCCACACATGGGCTCCCACTCTGAACTCTAGAGGTCTACGCCTCCTATCAGTATAAGACTTCTGACGGCTCTGTGCAGTTAGCATCCTCTCTCTAATCAGTGCTACTCGAGCCACATCATCCTGAATCTGATTAGGTGTCAAACCACTAACACTGTTATGCTCATCCCAGCATAACGGGGTACGACATCTCTGCCCGTACAGTGCCTCATATGGGGCCATCCCAATATATGCATGCAAGCTGTTGTTGTATGAGAACTCAACAAGTGGGAGATGATCAATCCACACTTGTCCCCAATCCAACACACAAGTTCACAGCATATCCTCCAGGGTATGAATTGTCCTCTCTGACTGACCATCGGTCTGAGGATGGAACACAATCATGAAGTGCAAACTCGTCCCCAGGGCAGTCTGAATCTGCTGTCAAAACCTCGAGGTAAATCGTCCATCTCTATCTGAGACGATCGTCCTCGGTACACCATGGAGTCTTACTATTTCCCTAGTGTACTCCTCAGCTAATCTGCTAACCGGCCACGTCTCCCTAAAAGGAATGAAACGTGCCGTCTTCGTCAATATGTTCACTATAACCCAGATAGCATCAAAACTCCGGCTCAGTCTCAGCCTAGTCACAAAATCCATGGTGACATCCTCCCACTTCCTTTGTGGAATAGGAAGTGATGGAGTTCACCTCCAGGTTTGAAATGCTCTATCTTGACCTGCTGACAGGTCGCACACTACGCTACAAATCTGACAACATCGGGCTTCAACCCTCCCCACCAATATGAACGTCTCAAATCCTTATACATTTTACTCGTACCTGGGTGTACAGAGTAAGGTGTATAGTGAGCCTCCTCTAATATCCTCTGACGTAGATCTGCATCAGCAGGTACACAAACGCGACCGCGGCGTCTCAATACTGCATCTACTCCTAGCAGGAACTGTTGTGCCTCATCTCTAGACATCCTCTCTCGGATCCTCGTCAGTGTCGGGAAGGTCTCCTGCTTCTGCTGGATCTCACCCAACAAATCAGGAAGAACCTCTAAAGTACGTAGCTGGCCATCCTCATCAGGAAACTAGATGTCCAACTCTAACCAGTTCAGGTCTCTCTGCAACTGATGTTGAACTGTCAGTCTCGCAATCGCCTGCTCTCGAGGTGTCTTCCTGCTCAGGGCGTCAGCGACAACGTTCGCCTTCCCTGGATGGTACAGAATCTCCAGATCAAAATCCTTGATCATCTCGAGCCACCTATGTTGGCGGTTATTCAATTCCCGCTGCGTGAAAATGTACTTCAAACTCTTATGGTCTGTGAAGATCTGACATGTAGCACCATACAGGTAATGTCTCCAGATCTTCAATGCATGAACTACTGCTGCCAACTCCAGATCATGAGTCGGGTAGTTCTCCTCATATGTCTTTAGCTGTCGAGATGCATCTGCAATCACTCGGCCTCGCTGCATCAGTACACATCCCAAGCCTAGCTTGGACGCATCACTGTAAACCACAAAATCCTCTGTACCCTCTGGTTGTGCCAAAACAGGAGCAGAAGTCAGACGTCTCTTCAGCTCCTTAAAACTCTGCATACACTGATCAGATCATACAAATCTGGTAGTCTTCCTCAGTAGACTCGTCAATGGACGGGTAATCACAGAAAATCCCTCCACAAAGCGTATGTAATAACTGGTTAGGCCAAGGAAGCTACATACTTCCTTGACGTTCGTCGGTGGCGTCCAGGCTGCTACTGACTCTATCTTCGCCGGATGCACCTTGATCCCTTCAGCTGATACAACATGTCCCTAGAAATGCTACCTTTGGCATCCAGAACTCGCACTTAGAGAACTTAGCATAAAGTTCTCTATCCCGTAAAACCTGCAACACAGTCCTCAACTGTCCTGCATGCTCTTCTCTACTGCGAGAGTACACCAGAATGTCATCTATGAATACCACCACAAACTGATCCAGGAAGTCGATGAATATGTTGTTCATCAACTCCATAAAGACGGTTGGGGCATTCGTAAGCCCAAATGGCATCACTACAAACTCGTAGTGTCCATATCTGGTCCGGAATGCTGTCCTGTGCACATCCTGCTCTCTCAATCTCAGCTGGTGATACCCTGAACGCAGATCAATCTTGGAGAATACAGTCGCTCCCTGAAGCTAATCTAACAAATTATCAATACGAGGCAGTGGATACTTGTTCTTGATGGTCACCTTGTTCAGCTCTCTATAATCAATACACAGTCTCAACGATCCGTCCTTCTTCCATACGAAGAGGACAGGTGCTCCCCATGGGAACACACTAGGGCGAATGAAGCCCTTCTCAAACAACTCCTCGAGTTGCTTCTTCAGCTCTAGCATCTCGACAGGCGCCATCCGGTATGGGGCCTTCGAGATAGGTCTCGTACCAGGCTCTAACTCGATGCCAAAATCCACACTCTTCTGAGGCGGCAAACTGGACGGCTCAGCAAAAACATCTGCAAAATCACAGACAACTAGGATATCCTCAAGTGCTGGACTCTCCCCCTCCTTCATAGCATAACACCAGAAGGTCTCACAACCTTGTGCAATCAGTCTCGCTGCCCGTATCGCACTGATAACCATGCCAGATTTTCCAAGGTCCTAACCTCGGAAAACCTCTATCTGTCCTAACTCGGTAGAGAGGGTAACAGTCCTCCTACCTACATCTAACACTGCCTGGTGTCTATCCATCCAGTCCATACCTAAAATGACTTCTTCATGCACTAATGGCATGACAAAGAAGTCAACAAGTAAAACACGGGTCCCTACAGAAACGGGACAGTCACGGATCTCACGTGTACCTCTGACCCTACTACCATAAGGTAACCCTATACTAAAGGGTATCCTCTTGTCATAGTTAAACTCAAATACTCAACATATACATCGGATACAAATGAAGACATACCTTACATATCAAACAAAACTCTAACAGGCAAACCATTGATCAGAATGGTACTTGTAGCAATCGGTGCAGTTGGCTCCTCTGCACTCCTTGGCTCAAAAATTCGACCCTGTGATCCTCTGATGTCCGTGGTACTCCCACCATGACCTCTGCCTCTACTCGGCCCAGGAGCAGATCTCTGAGCAGTAGGACGATCTGGGACTCTCTGTTGTCCATGTGTCTGCTGCCGCTGAGGTGGCCTCTGCCCACCTCTTACTTCACTAGGAGAAGAATCTTGCTGTAATGAAGCTCTGCCCCGTTTACAGAAAAAATGTCTATGACCTGGTCTCCCACAAGTGAAACAAATCACCGTCAGTCTCGGGCACGCTGGTCGTATATGTCCATAACTACTACAGTTGTAACACTGACGTCCCTGACCTTGCCCTGAACTAGCAACTCCACCAGCACCACTGGTCTACCCAGTTCTGTCTCTTCCTAGACCTTCTATGCTTCTCTGGAACTTGAGTAACCTCAGCAACACCCTTCCGGTATAACTGGCACCTGAGTAATTCTATGAAGTCCTTCAAACGATTCCCCAAGTGCTTGCAGATCCGGGGTACATCTACCCGCTCTGGCAGCCTCCTCCACTTGTCTGATATATGCGCAGAAATATGGTCCCCTCATAATGACATAACCCGAGTCATCAGACTGGACTCGCGGTGGTGTATATCTCCCAGCTNCTTGTGCAAGCTAAGCTTGAGTTGTTGGCCTGAGAAACCAGCCTTGTGGCCAGTTGAACCTTCCTGCAACCTTGGATCAGCCTTGTGGTATGATTCCTCTTCTTCTTCTTCTTCTTCTCTCCTTTCTTGGTTCCATTCTAGCTTAGGGATAGGTGTATGATTAGGCTGGTGTTGATGGTTGTGTTATGTGTATGTTGAACCTGCTGGGGATGAGAAAGAAGTGTAGTGATCAACCGAAGAAACGAAGAAAGACTGCAAAACCGAGTTCTGCGTAGTCGCCGCGGCCGCGCTGAGCACTGACGCGCCCCGCCCCGAGCACTGACGCGCCCGGCCCGAACACTGACGCGCCCGCGTCCCGACCCTGCCGCGCCCGCGTCTAGATCCTGCCGCACCCGCGGCCACATCCCGCCGCGCCCGCGGTTCCTGCTTTCGCCCTGCATCCTTTGTTTACGCAGGTGCGTCTTGTTCCGGGGCTACCTATGGATGGGTAGTTCCCTTTCCTTTCCTAGTATGAGTGGTAGTAGCATGCTAGGTATGAGTTGAGTACGATATAGTTATGCCGGTTACGGCTTTGAGGTTTACGAGTTGGAATTGATCCCATATGGATCCCTTGGGTCTAGGTGTGACCCTTGATGTGATAGGATTGTGATACGTGTATGTGTGCCTTGTATAGGCTGAGTTGGCCTCCAGTTGGAGTAGACGTTCCTGAGGTTTATCTTCGAGAGTTCTTCTGATATCGAGGTAAGTCCATAAGACTTACTTAGCTACTATCCTTATATTGGATGTATGCTTGAGTGGTGTTTGCTATATGCTTTATAGCATGATTAGGAATAGGATTACGAGTATGATTATGTTTATGATGGTCACAGACCTATCTTTATTATACTGACCGCCCATCGTAGTGGCTGTGATAACCTTTCCCTTTCATCCCGCCGTGGAGTCTGGGAGGTTCTCTGTAGTCAGGCCAGTACTGGTATAAAGGAAGGCCCTCACCATTCCCCCAGGGTACACGGGAGGTGTGCTGATACTACCCCAGCTGGTTAGAGTACTCAGAGGCGGGGATCATATTCCTCGTGTCACCTATCTTCATATATATACATATTTTATACGATTGATTGATTCACTTATTAAAGATAATAAACCGGGTGAATGTGTGATACCATGATGAGTTGTTATCGTTTATATGATGTGTGATTGTGCTCTTGCTTCTCTTATATATGTGTATAGTTAGCTAACGGTTTCATACCGTGTTGTAGTTCCTTCGCAGGTTAGGAGGACTGAGGAGTGATCCAGTGGGGTGATCTGCTGAGGGTTCCGTACACTGGGCGTTTATCGTGGGATTTTGGGTTGTTATCGTGTGTACGGCCTTTGATTTGACTTTTGTACTCAGCAGTACCATGTATACTCTTTTGACATGTATATATTTATATCAGTTTCATGTTTTGTTTTAATCTGTTAGTGCCTTGTTGTAAGGTTCAGTGAAGTTGTTGTCAGGCTAGGGTCAGGATCCATTGTTGGGCCGTCGACTCTTCCTTTCTCTTGGGCCAGAGCCGAGCAGCAACCTTTGCTCCTTCGTTCCTCTACTTCTTCTTTCTTTGACGATCCCTGTCTCGATCTTCAACCTCACGTTCAACAACAAAATCGAATCTCAACAAACGTCACCATGTTTTTCGAACAGCCTCGCTTCCGTCTCTTCTCCCCCGACACGTCTTCTCGTTCTTTGCACGGCACTGACATTGGCTTTGAGCTCTTGGTTTCAAGATTAACAGTGGCGGGCAGTCTTCTTTCTTCGATTGCGCAGTAGCATGTCGAGGAGTCGTCTCTTTCTCGTAATGTACGGCCGTTGTTGCCAGTCAGAGTGGTGAGTTCTTCTTTTTCCCTTGTATCCTCCTTCTTTGGACAATATGCCTCTTATTCCTCCTGTCCTATACGAACTACAATGGGCACATCTTGGATTGCTTCTTCCTGCTTCCCTCTTCCTGCGACCGACTGGTAAGACTGCGTTCTTCTCCTTCTTGCTTCCTACGTCCCTGGTACTGCAGTAGAGCAATTGCATGTGCAAGAGCGTGGCGTCTTGGTTGTAACCAGGGTTAGGTACCATCTCTATCCGGTTTTGCTTCTTTCTTGATCAAGTTTCATACATGAAATAATAGGTTTATTAGAGAACTGGAAGAATCGACTTTGGATCAAGTGCACAATAGCTGTTGTGAATCATGTTGTTTTTGGGGATCGAACTCGTGACATTGAGACTAGGAAAATCCATAATTTTATGTGTCCAGTAAGGTTTGAACCGTGGTCTCCAGGATAGGGTAAGCTTTTTGAGAATATGTTCCTTCTAGGACTCGAACCCAGGACCATGAGCAATGTCTTAATTTGCCCAAAAACAATCTGCATCAGTAGTTGTCTTTATAATAGAGTTTATATGACTTAAAATTATAATCTACCGTTGAATTTTTAATATGTTATAGATAGATATACCTAGTTTATATTATTAAAATTTGGAAAAGATCCAACGGTCGGATTGAGAGTTATAGGCTTCTAAAGTTGACTCGAAACTAGTTTTGGAATTTAAGTGTGCTTGAAGGCACCTTTGAGATTTTGTGTAGAACTTTTGATAGGTCAAAGTAGAGTATTTTGTTTAGTTTTGAAAAATGAGTTTGGTCATAGAATGTAAGTTTGAGCAAATCCTCAAACTTATTATGGAGTTTTAAGGTTTATAAAGGGTTGACGGACTTTAGAGAAGACTTGTAACTAGTTTGGATATTTTTCGGAATTTTCCAAAAAGTGAGGGGCGTTTTGTTAATTTTCACTAAAGTTAGGTTTTCTCGTTCTTTTGATCTGAGAACTTACTCGCTAGTATATTAGCCTTCTAGAAATATTGTAAGACTTAGAATGATGATTCTAAGTCGATCTTTCTTGATCAGGTAGTTGATAGTGGTAACCGAGCTGACGATAATAGTGATGGCTGATAGACGTGTTGTTCAGGTAAGTCTTATAGACTTGCTTATCTGATGATGTTATATGAGTGTATGCTATGTGGTGGTGTGTGTTTATTGTTTAAATGATAATTGAGTAGAATGACGATATAAATTAAGTAGACCCAAGTGTTTGATAACGGGTCGTGGCATCACTACACAACATTGTAAGATAACTGGGAGGCTCTTTGCGACCAGTCCATACGGTATACGGTAGATATGCATTGGAACCATTCCGGCTGGTTTACGGGAATAGAGGCGAAGGTCAATGGGACCTTCGTGCCACAAATGAAGTTGAATTAATAAAAGTGAATCACTTAATGAAAGATAATAATATGATTGTGTGTGATTTATGTTGTGTGTTTACTATCATTGATGTGTGTGTGTGCTACATAGATATTTTGATATTTGATTGTTAGTTAACGGTGAAAAACGATGTTGTAGACCTTGCATGTTAGCCGCTGTTGAGGGAGCTGGAGAGTGTGGTCAGCCGGGGTTTCCATATTTTGTTATTTGAGTTTAATTGGGTTTTGTTGAGGTTTTCCTCCTTTCCGTTATTTGGATTTGTCTCTTTTGGACGGCTGATGTTATTCTCCCTTTTGATTCATGCATTAATAAATACCTTTTTAGTTTTATCGGTTTTCTTATTTTGTGCCTTGTTGTATGATTCCATTTAAGTTGTTGTTCAACTTAGGGCGGGACCTATTGTGAGGTCTTAACAAGTTGCATTCCGGGTTCTCAGAATTCGGGGTGTTACACCTTCCTATTCCTACGAGGAGTAACCGAATAAGAACACCTTTTGTAAAGCCACATAAAATCTCAAAAAAATACTCTTTGAGATTTTCCTATTTCTCATCTCCTATTGAGAAGACTCAAATGGTGTTCATAGCGATCATATGACCTTCACTAACAAAACATTCTCACGTCTAGAGGATTATCTTCTCTTTGGAAGATCCGAAATCTATAGGAGAATATATGTTTTATCCTTAATGTGAGGTTATTATCCATACACCCAAAATCTATAGGAAAATATTATGCAAGTTGTATTCAACCCCACAAGATGTCCTTCTCAGGAGCTAAACTTTAACTTAAATAAGCAGATAAATAAACAAATCTACCAAAAGAGAGATAAAAAATTTCAATTACAATATGAACCATAATCAATCAAATACAACGATGAATTGTACATCCTATCTCAAGATATCAAGTGCATCATCAATATCAAGTCTTTGGACATTGATATTAACTGTTAGTGATACTCTTGTCGTGATAGTCATACATTGACAATGAGTCCATGAACAATAATAATAATATTATCTTTGGATAAATTATTATCCTCATGTATAACCTTATAATTGTCACATGTTCAACACCATAAACATGTATGTAATCCGGCCAAGTTTTTATACAACCTTTGGGCTTAATACAACTCGCATGGACCCTACTTTAGACATACCATTTAACATTTCCTAATAAATAATCTATACAAGAGAGGTCACTTTGGTGACATCATGTTTTGATCATTTCACCTTAAAGTTCAACTTGTACAATTCAATATTTGTGTGTTCATTAATAACAAGGAGATTGTATTCATGTACTCCTAATGCATATTTAAATAAATATAGCAACATAATGTACAAGAGTACAAATAGCTAGATTCTCCACCTTTAAAGCCTCTTAATACTCACCATCTGAATTCCCTATCACAATTCATTTACCAAATATGGGCATACACCCACAAATGAAAAGTATAAAAGAAAGTAAGTATTTAATATATCAAAACACACTTCATAACATTATCAACTAACTCCCTAAAATTGGGCCAAATAAGTCAACAAAACTAGAAGCATGCAAATTTTTGAGACTCATAGTTCATAGTTACAAACCTTGTGATCCAATGATCTAAATGGGAACAATAACTATAACTCTCAATAAAGTAAACTCAAGAGGACGTGTAATCCGGTCAAATTATAATTTTTCTTTGGAACGTCTATGATTCACATGGACAAAATCCTCATGTATAAATATTTTAAACAAGATACCTAACACAACTTGACATCTTGTGTTTGCACAAAATATCAATTGTAAGTAGTACTTTCAACACAATAATCAAATATCGATAATAAATCCGGTCAAATAATAGTCTTTTCTTTGGGCCGACTATTATTTACATGGATACCTTTATATATTTATCAACATTTATTATCGTATGTGAACTCGCTATTTGGTCAACATTGGCCTTCCTTTGGGCTGATCAACACTCGCATAAATAACGAAACACCAACCAATTAACAATTTATTATCTAAAATGTATTTATAATTTGGCCATATATTCCTTTGGGCCGATTAATATCCGCATAAACAAATGTCACATAAAAGAATTCATATTTATCATCTCAATTGTTTTATTGTTTGGTCAAGTATTAACCTTCTTTTGGGCAGGTCAATATTCACATAAACAAGTAAAACCACAAGTGTATTTAACGTTTGGCCAAATATCAATCTTCCTTTGGGCTGATCGATGTCCACATAAACGAATATTACACATAACTTTATATTGAGACTATTTTGGAAGCATATCGTTTCAATTAACTTAATCCAAAATCTATAATCACATCTCGTGTAAGAACTCAAATATTACACTCGATAACCTTTGATCAATATAAGATATGGTGGTAAAAGACCAAATTTTTCGCTCGTATGAACAACCAAACTATATATCGATCACAAAATACCACATCCATAAACATATCTAGTGTAAATAAATCCAAATTTTACACTTGATATCTTCAACGCATGTAAATTCAAACCCAAACAGAGGGGTCCCACTGCATCAGTTAAAGGTATTGACCTTTAATAAACTTGACACACTTGATCGGTTAAAGGTATTGACCTGTAAAACTTTAAGCATTGTATTGACTTTTCATATATTCAAATTATATTCGGAAAAAAAAAACCAATATAAACTTGAAAAACAATATAAGGTGCAGGTATTTATTTAATATGTCTGACATACTCTACAAGTTATATTAATACTAGTTGGAATACGCACGCTCCGCGCGTCACAGATAAAATCGGGATTTATACTATATTAAAATGCAAAATTTTATTTTGTGATAATTCGATACACATGCATTTCTTTTAGAACGAACATAGTGCTCATGGACAAAGGTAGGAGTTGTTGATTTCAATTTACTTTTCCAAAAGACATTCAAGAAACCTATATCCAAATGTCATACTTGTATATCCGGATACTAATGTCAAATCAAAAAGTTAATCTAACATTGATCAAGTTTAAGCTAATGTTATCACAAGTGCCAAAAAAGCACACCAAATTCGGCTTGTAGATAGCAGCCTTCTCAAACAACTCATGTAACACCCCAAATCCGCGGGACTCGGGATGCTACGGGCGAGACCTCACAATGGGTCCCGACCCTTAGCTTGACAACAATTTCACCGAACCTTTCCAACAAGGCACAAATAAAGGCGAAAACTCAAAATGTTTTAATGTTTGAGAAAACGAATGTAACGAATACAAAGTGGAAACTCAGTCGAGTCCTCAAAACAACACAACCCCGATACGAAAGTCTAAAATGTACAACCACATCCCCCAAACAAACGATATGAAACATAACCCAAAAACGCCCCCATCCTATAATGTACGGAGACCCCGGCTGTCCACTCCTCCACCTCACTCGGCGGCATCCCTAACCTGCAAGTCATCTACAACCACGGTTTAAAAACCGTTAGCTCATATTCAAAGCATTAGAAAAGAGGTGAAGGCACACACACACGGATAGCACATACATCACATACAAACTCCAAAACACACAAGTCCGGTATATTATTGTAACACCCCAAATCCGCGGGACTCGGGATACTACGGGTGAGACCTCACAATGGGTCCCGACCCTTAGCCTGACAACAATTTCACCGGACCTTCCAACAAGGCACAAATAAAGGAAAAACTCAAAAACGTTTATAATGTATGCGAGACACTGAAAGGTAAGAATACAGCGTGGAAACTCAGACGAGTCCTCAAAACAACATAACCTGATACGAAGTCTAAACGTACGACAACATCCATGAACAATAATATGAAACATGACTAAAAAACGTCCCCGTCCTATAATGTACGGAGACCCCGGCTGTCCACTCCTCCGCCTCACTCGGCAGCATCCCTAACCTGCAAGTCATCTACACAAACGGTTTAAAACCGTTAGCTAATATTCTAAGCATTAGAAAAGCGGTGAAGGCACAGACACATACATAGCACACAACATAAAACACACAAGTCCGGTTTATTATCTTTATATTATTAAGTCGTATCCCGTTCTAATTCAACTTCGGTTTGTGACACGAGACCACCGTGGTCTCGCCTCGGTCCCTACTTACCAGCAAAGAATGGTACGGATGCACCCGACCATCTAAACCCGCCGGGCTAGTCGCCGAGAACCTCCTAGACTCACTCGGTCGTAGGCAGTGATGTCCACCGCCCGTTATCATACACTTGGGCCAACATATACATATAAGGTCGGTGGTCCTAATTACTGGTTTAATTGTTATAACATAACATAAACACACACCACCAAACACACATCAATGCTAATACATAAAATACGAGCTAAGTAAGTCCGGAGACTTACCTCGTCACCACACTCAAGTCACCACACTCTTGCTTCCTTAAGGCGGAAGCCCACAACCTGCTCACAAGAGATATGCATATCAATACATACTCACGCTCAAGAAGTCTTAGACTTCACTCTAGTGATCTATGCAAGATCACCTAACCCTCAAGCTAGGAATGCATCCTAGGTCCCAAGTACTCATCACACTCTCCACACATGAAACAACCCACAATAGCCCATAATTCCACAAGAGTAATCCTCAACCAAAGAGGCACAAGCTAGCTTAGAAGGTCCATCATGCTCACATGCTCATATCCATCACTTACATCGAGCCTTAAGGGCTCCTAGGTTCACAACCACTAAGTGGCATTCCAAGCTACTCTAGATCCATCCTAGGCATGCTACTAACATGATCCAACATCAATACTAAGGAAGGAACGAAGAGGAAAAGAGAGGAGGAACCTACTGTCGAAGAAACGCAGTCGCGGAGTCAAGCTGGCGCCCCGGCATAGCAGGAGCCGCCCCTGCGGAACAAGAGGCCGCCCCCTGCGGTGTTGCCGGCCGCCCCCGCGGCGGAAGGGAGCCGCCCCCGCGGCCATCGTGTCCTGGAGCCCCGGAGCCGCCCCCGCGGCCGTCGTGTCCTGGAGTCCCGGAGCCGCCCCCACGGCCGTCGTGTCCTGGAGCCCCAGAGCCGCCCCCGCGGCCGTGCCGAGCCGCGCCCGCGGCTGTGCTGGGCCGTGCCGAGCTGCACCCGCGGCGGTGTTGTGCCGCTCCCGCGGCCGTGCTGTGCCGCTTCTGCGGCCGTGTTGAGCCACCCCTGTGGCCGTCCGCGCCCGCAGTCGTGCTGCAGAACTTCGTCTTCGATCGTGGATCCTTGGCTCCAAAGTCCCTCTTCTCTTGCTGTATCTTCTCCAAACACCCATCACTGGTGTTAGGCACCTCTCCTTGACCTAATCGAGCTAAGAACCTATGCATGCAAAGAGTTGGGCAAAAACTCCTCAAGATCTTCCTCCATAGCCATGGATGAAGGAGGGAAGAAGAAGAAGAAGGGAGAAACAGCAAGGAAGAGAGGTGAGGGAGAGGAAGGAGCTTACCAACAGATCTGGAATGCCTCTCCAAGTTGTCCACAGCAAGATCTCCACACAAAATGGAAAAAGAGAAGAGAGCAAAAGAGAGGAATGGAAGGGAGGAATGAATCTAATGTGAAAGAGAGTAGAGGAGAGAGAGGGAGGGGACAGGCTGCCAAGATGGGACAGTAACCATCTTGTCCCATTTGCCCGGAACAAGGGGTCAGAAATGACCCCTTGTCAATTCGATTCGGAACGAAAGGTCGGAAAGCGGAAAAAAAAGGGAAAAACGACGAGTCGGTCGGGATTTTGGAAATAAAATCCCGGCACTCGGCACCTCGTGCTTGCGGAAAGATCTATTAAAACGCTCTAAGTCCGGAATAAAATTCCGGGCATTACAACTAACCCCCCTAAAAACAAGTTTCGTCCGGAAACTTGCTAAACCCAACACTCTCGGGACAAACACGTCACGTAACCACGTGGAACTCATAAAACGTCAACCATCGGCTCTAATCCAAGTCTACGTAAAGAATCACACATCAAGACCTCGCAAGGTACAAATATACTCACACGCACTCACAATAACACAACATAACATAACCACACAAACAAACAAGGAAAGATCCCGGGACTAGCCCGACGGTCCTATCGATGTCGCTAAATCTGCGTAAAACTCAGGATAGTTCCTCCGGATACTATCCTCCGTCTCTTATGTAGCCTCATCGGCTCCTCGCCTCGACCACTGAATCCTCAGCATCAGTATCTCCTTCGATCGAAGGCGTCTCGTACTCCGCTCTAAGACCACTATCGGGTGCTCTGCAAAAGTATGGTCCGGCTCGACCACTAGGTCCTCGTGGCTGATGATGTGCCTCGGGTCGTGTATGTACTCTCTCAGCTAAGAGACATGAAACACCGGATGTATACCCTCAACCGCGGTGGCAATGCTAACCGGTATGCCACCTCACCGACTCTCTCCAAGATCTCGAATGGACCGACATATCGGGGCTTAACTTCCCATTAATGCCGAATCGCTAACGCCTCGCGTTGGTGATACCCTCAACCACACCTGAGCTCCTACCCTGAACTCGAGAGGTCTACGCCTCCTATCCGCAAATGACCTCTGCCGGCTCTGCGCGGCCAACATCCTCTCTCGGATCAAGGCAACTCTAGCCACGTCGCCCTGTACCTGATCTGGAGCTACAACACTAGGACTCCCCGGCTCATCCCAAATAAAGGAGTACGGCATCTCCGTCCATACAATGCCTCATACGGTGTCATCCCAATCACGCGTTCCAGCTGTTATTATATGAAAACTCGACTAACGGGAGATGATCTGCCATANTATAAATTGACATGACTAAGGATGGTATTTTACTAAACTTGACTTACCAAAGATAAGTGTAAAACGTGCATGTTGACCAAAATAACAAGACTTCCATTTCTTAGAATTGAAAGAGAACAATCTATGCTCGGCTTAGTCCACTCGATCTAGGTGACTTGCACTCTACTCCTTCATTAGGAAAGAAGAAGTATTACGTAACATTCATAGATGATTACTCTAGGTATTGTTACGTATATCTACTCTTTGCGAAGAGTGATGCCTTAGACAAATTCTATGTATTTAAGAATGAATCTGAGTTACAACAAGGTACCTTATAAAAAGACTACGCATGGATCGTGGTGGTGATTTATGGATAAGGAATACTTTGAGACCGGGATCATACATGAGACCACGCACCTTACACACCACAATCAAATGGTGTGGCCGAACGAAAGATCGAGTGCTTAAAGAGATGGTCAATGTGATGCTCTCTTACTCGGGTCTTAAGAACTCGTTTTGGGGTGAAGCTATGCTCACGCAAACTACTTGCTTAATCGTGTTCCAAACAAAAGAAGCAAGAAGACTCCTTATGATTATGGTTCAAAAGGAAGCCAAACCTACACTACTTGCGAGTGTGGGATGTCGAGCCATAGTTAGGCTAAATGACAATAAACGTAAGACTTTAGGTGAAAGAGGTGTTGAGTGTGTGTTCATTGGCTATGCCGAACACTCCAAAGCTTATAGGTTCTATGTGATAGAACCAAATGACTTCATCTCGGTCAATACCGTTATAGAGTCTAGGGATGCCATCTTTGATGAAGATCGTTTCACCTCGGCTCCTAGGCCTAGGAAGTGATCAACATGACCTTAGATGAGGAACACCCAAACAAACGTCGTAGGATTCAAGTTGAATCATGGCAAGCCTCACATGGGCTTGACTCGGCGGAGATTGCTCCTATGAGCACTATTTTGTCCCAAAAATCAATTTTCCAAGTGTTCTTGGTTGAAGGATCAAGGGATAATGAAATGGATCGTCACTCTTACTTTCATATAGATGAGGATCCAAAGACATTTGAGGAGGCCATGAAGTCTCAAGATGTTGCCTTTTGGAAGGAAGCAATCCAAGAGGAGATGGACTCCATTGTGGGCAACCACACATGGGAGTTGGTCAACCTTCCTTCCGGTTGCAAACCTTTTGGGTGCAAATGGATCTTCAAGAGGAAGATGAAAAGTTGACGGTTCATTGACAAGTTTAAAGCACGCTTGGTCATCCAAGGCTTTAGACAAAGGGAAGGTGTCGATTACTTTGACACATACGCTCCGGTGGCTAGGATTACAACCATTAGGTTATTAATAGCTATGGCGGCTATACACAATCTAGTGATTCACCAAATGGATGTCAAGACGGCATTCCTTAATGGTGATCTAGATGAGGAAGTGTTATATGAGACAACCCGAAGGGTTTGTCTTGAAAGGACAAGAACACAAAGTGTGTCGCTTGATCAAATCCTTGTATGGACTAAAGCAAGCTCCAAAACAATGGCATCAAAAGTTTGATGATGTCGTATTGTCAAATGGATTTAAGATAAATCAAGCTGACAAGTGTGTCTATAGTAAGTTTGATCATACCGGTCAAGGTGTGATCATATGCTTATACGTTGATGACATGTTAATCTTTGGAACAAACCAAAGACAAGTAGACCTCACCAAGGATTTCTTGTCTACTAAGTTTTCAATGAAAGACCTAGGTGAGGCGGATGTGATTCTAGGCATAAGAATCAAACGTGATGCTAAAGGCTTAAGCCTCACGCAATCACACTACATTGAGAAAGGTTGTCAAACGCTTCCAATGTGATACGAGTACAATTGTTAGTACTCCTATGGACTCAAGTGAGAAGTTGATGCCTAACCAAGGATCGGCCGTTTCTCAACTTGAGTATGCACAAGTAATAGGATGTTGTATGTATGCAATGACTAGCACTAGGCCAGATATTGCTTTTGCTATTGGTAAATTGAGTAGGTACACGAGTTGTCCTAGCTCACAACATTGGAAGGCACTAAGGCGTGTGCTTAGGTACCTCAAGGGAACCATGGGTTTTGGCATCCTGTATACTAAGTATCCTTCGGTGATAGAAGGCTACTCAGATGCGTCATGGATCACTAATTTAGAGGATCACTCGTCCACAACTGGATGGGTTTTCTTGCTAGGTGGTGGTGCCATTTCGTGGGCTTCAAAGAAGCAAACGTGCATCACAACCTCGACCATGGAGTCCGAGTTTGTGGCACTTGCCGCTGCCGGCAAGGAAGCTGAATGGCTAAGGAATTTGGTTCTAGAAATTCCTCTATGGCCAAAACCGGTTTCTCCTATCTCAATTCATTGTGATAGTGCAGCTACGTTGGCTAAAGCTTATAGTCAAACGTACAATGGGAAATCAAGACATCTTGGTGTGAGACATAGCTCGGTTAGAGAGCTCATAACTCACGGTATAATATCGGTCGATTTTGTGAGAACACACAATAATCTAGCCGATCATTTAACCAAGAGCTTGGCTAGGGACTTAGTTCAAAAGTCAGCCAAGGGGATGGGGTTAACGACCTAAACTAAAAACGACTTGTCGTGGGACACCCAATTCGCATATGGCTTGATGCCTTATCCGAATTCAATGAGGCAAGCCCATTCCAAGAAGTTGTGAGCATAAAATGTCCATCCAAGGTAATGCTCTATGCCTATATAATATGTATAGTTTGAAATAAGCAATTTCTTAACAACTCTTTTGAAAAATTGCAATTATAGGTGCAAGATCATAGAGAGAGTTGGCTACGTGAACATGAAGTGTCAAGGCTTCTTCAAGGGAGTGTATGGTCGACTCGCCTTTATGTTCATTAGAGGATTAGGACACAATAGCCTTTAAATGTGTCATTTATTTGTAAAGGAAATGTAAATTTCGTGTATGTTGCCTTCATGTACTTAGACAAGTTAAGTGGTTCAATCCATTGGGACACCACGATTCTTTAGTGCAGAATGTGTAATTATACTAATTCAATAAATTCAATCGAAAGACATTTATGATTATGCGAATATTTTGTTTGGATGTATGTCTATAAAAAGTTTCTTGACTTTGCTCAAATGGGGGAGGAATGTTGGAGATTTGGGCTAAGTCTTCATTGTAACCATTGAGCTTGTCTCGAGACAAGGTGCAATGAGTTGTTCACATGTGTGTCACTATGGTCTGGGTTGCGGGAGGCAAGCCAAGTGACCGCACTAAGAGCAACTAGTATTGTAAGGGGAGTCGAATCGAAGCAAGGTGATCTACGACAAGGTTAACCTGTGCCAGATTTTACAAGGCCGATACTTGGGGCTTTTTAGCCACGGTTTCTCGCACACCTTTGGTTCTTAGGCCTTATATTGGCTAAAGAACATGTGGTTAAAATTTGGGAGCAATCCAAGCTCAAATGCTTAGTGAATGTCAATGAAGCAGCTAGTGAGCTTCTTTATGAGCTACACTAGCTTGAGCTAAGATATTGAGTATTTGCGGATCTTGGAGCTTACCCTAGCTATGTGAAAGTGAATAAAGCTCATTGGAAGTGTTTGGACCAAGAAAAATAAGCTAGCTCCGGGAGCGGTTTTGGGCTCCCTGTTTGGGCCTCGGCCTCGGGCCTTTCTAGGGTTTCAAGGCCCATCATCCAAGCAACTTCCATGTAACTTCCCTTAACCGCTTTTTGGCGGTTATAACTTCCCAAAAACGTTGGCCCCTATGCCTATATAAGGGAGAGCCATTTGCACTTGATTCTTCATTCGTTTTTGCAACAAATAAGCTTTTAGTTCCATTGTATTGACATTGGATAGGCCTTCTTATAGCTTGTTTGCAAAACTCGAAAGACCAGTATAGTTCCATTGTATTGACAAGGATAGGCATCCATCTTAGATTGGTTTTGTATTGACGAAACCTAGGAATACCCTTTCTTTACAAAGTAAGACAAGTAAGTCACTTACTTAGTCTTTGTAACGTGTAACGTTTTATCCCACTAAGGTATTTGGATATTCCCGGTGTAGGGGAAAATACACTTAGAAGGAAATTTCTTTTATGAATGACTCATTACATAATCCAAGTCAATGTTTTAAACATATAACAATCGGTTTATAAGACTTGCAATTGAACTTAATTTATATTAGAGTTTCGTCTACTCCTTTCGGAGATTACAAACTCTTGGTTGGGTTTTGTCTACTCCTTTGTGGAGATTACGAACCCTAACAATCGGTTTATAAGACTTGCAATTGAACTTAATTTATATTAGAGTTTCGTCTACTCCTTTCGGAGATTACAAACTCTTGGTTGGGTTTTGTCTACTCTTTTGTGGAGATTACGAACCCTTGTTAATAATTTGATTTCACTTCAAGATAATTATATATATATATATATATATATATATATATATATATATATATATATATTAATTTGATTGGCAATTGGGAGCACCGTCTACTCACTTAAGTGAGACTACGGCCCTTTGGTCTAAAACCGGACACTAAAATCCAACACGTTATAGTTCTCGAATGCATGAAGTCATTATATACTTTCATTATCCGGTGTTTATCATGGCCGAATCCCGCCAAAAAAGTATCCGAAAAATATCCCGCGATACCATTAGTTTAAATGAGTTTCAACAAAGATCACCTAAGATATTAACTATTTTTTTTGAGTTACAAGATATATGTGTAGAGAATCAAGATCTTTAAGGGGGCTAATTATATAGAAAAACAATATGTACAGATAAGTTAACTTAATAGTTCTTTCCATTTTTCCACCATTTTTTCAAGCTTCATGCTGATTCTCCATCACAAGCTCGAGTGATGGTAGGATAAATATTAATATTAGATACATTTAAAAAGATATTTATTCTCAAAGATAACTATATATATGTCTGTATATAAATTATGAGAAAGATCGAGTTTTTCCTCCACAATTATGTTGCAATACATACGGTACGAGACAAAAAAAAGGTCAAACCCATGGCTACCATAAAAACATAACCCTACTTATGTAATTCTCATGTTTAACGGGTCGGAATTCAGAAATTGATCATATTTAAGGACTTGTAGTCATAAGATGTACGTACAATGACAAAAGAATAAAAGATGATTCCAAGTGAGTGGAATTCATAGTCATCCTTTGGCAAAATGATGCTAATAAATGACCAAGCATCGTTTTATATTTTTCATTCATGGTCAATTGGCACTCTTTTAATGCATGATTTTGTATAGCAATTTTCCTATTAGGAATGCATGATATTCAAATCCAATGGTCGGAAAGAAAAGAAGTCTCAAAAGGAGAAAATTGCATAGAAAAGGAAAAACTCTCAAGAGGGCTCCACTCATTGTCAGCTAAGATGGCTTCATCACCATCTTTTACATCGTGAAGGTGGCTTCGTGATCACCTCAAAATTGTCATCTTCTACTTTTAAAACCACAAATCTCACAGTGCTTTTAAAAGTGGAAACCATTTGCTAATGATGACCTCATTGAGATCAATTGTGGGTAATCACCACATTTTTGTGGTTATCTTCTGAAATAACTCGAAATTATAATAACTTTAAGATTAGCAATGAAAGTACATTAACATTCATAATATATACTTGTTCATGACAATCAAACTGACATAATAACTATAAGAACAACGGATTTGTAGCTTCAATCATCCTAAGCAACATACGAAGTCCCGCGTCGTCCACAACTATATAGATTCTGAACTAAATGAGCATTATCATCAGGGATACGCCCCCAATCGAAAATAACACTAGGGATGATCAAAGGTGAATGTTGCGCGGTAAGAAGGGTTGATTGATTGCACTCATCCAAAGGGTTGTTTTGGTAGACTTGCTTTGTATCCGAAGAAAGAACTCCCATGAGATTCGTTGTGGTTATGTCATGGATGCTCGGTCTCTTCTTGTCCTTCCCGATTGAAAGTTGTCTTAGGAAGTACTTTTGAGCATGGCTTGCGACTTGGGTTGGTGTCTTTGATATCACAAAGTTTCTTGATATGCTTCTCCAATCTCCTTTTCCATGTTTTTGCAAACCAAGAAGAAATCTCCTGCAATTGACAATAAAATAAATAAAAAGAAGAAATCTCTATATGATCGATGTGGGATAGTTAGGGTATTTATTTACCTGTGCTCGTCTTCAGTCCAAGGGACCCCTTTTCTTCTTTCTTGCTCAGGAGGTCGAGAAGCCATGGAAGAAGACTTCTTTCTGAGAGAATCGAAGCTTCGATTATCAACCCACTCCAAAGTGAAAGAAGAAGGCGTGGGATAACCAGGAAGTGGAACCCAACCAGCTTCAATAACACTAACATCTTCTTCAAGCTCCTTATACTGTTTGATGACATCGAAAACTGATTTCCCAGGAATCATCTCTGCAACTTTGCTCCATCTGTCAGGCGTTTTTTCATCAAATACAGCAAGTGCTCGCTCGAATTTCTTGTTTTCTTCTTTTGTCCAAACGCTGTTCTTTTTTTCTGATATGAACCAGCGGTTTGCAGTAGAGCTGGAGAACAAAGAAGTTGGGTGGATTAATTCTTCCATTGATTGAGTTGTGTTTTAGGGTTTGTGAGTCATTTGAGTTTGTGGTTGAAGAGGAGAAAATATAGAGAGGGGGGAGAAGGAGGAATCGAGATATTGCAAGTGGGGTTTTTGAAAATATCGAGAATAAACCTAAATGGAAATGGAAGTGAATTTAGAACCACTTGGTTGGGAATCAGAATACTCAAGCTCCTACTTTCTCTATAGGAAAATTGAAAGACTCATCATAATTAAAGATGGCTTCTTTCTTTGTTTTTATGAGAATCAAAGGGAACCCAGAAATACAAATTCAATAAAGTCACCGACTTTGCTTTCCCAATTCACAAAAATCAAGTTTTGTGGCCCCATATCTTTTCACTACTGTTCTTCATGTATACCACAATTCTTCAGACTAAATATTTCTACACTTTTTCCTTTACCTTGGGTAATTTCACTTTATTGTATCCTTACAACGGGTAAGAACAGTAAGATTGTAAAAGGGTTAAAAGCCAATGAGACCAAACAAATGAACCCTAATCAGAATGGAACCAGAAAAATGCATAATCTTTTGCGAAGAAATTAGGTTCCTTATTATATGCTGATAGTATCTAACAAAATCTCCATCTTTGGCGAATGTTGAAGAACAAAAACAAATCAAGTAAAGGAAGACTTAAATGAACAAAAACAAGTTTGACGGGCAAATTTTGTTTCTAGTTATGGCATATGGAAAATGAGAATTCATGAAAAGAGAAATGAAAGAAAAAATACTCATAGTGCAATTTGCATGATAATTGACCTCATGCATATAAGCATAATCTTTTCTTTTTACACTAAAGTAGGATTTTTTTTGGACTAATTTATACTTAAATAAAGAGAATTTGTTTTAAGCTTTTCTCATTCTCAGACTAAGCTTTATTTATCATTTATAAAACCTCAATTATATAGGTGAGTTCACTTTTACAATATTATTTTATGACAAATTAAATCATGCTGGGTCACTTATATTTTCTTATTATAAGGTAGAAGTTGATTGTTTTTTCGTTATTAAGTATTCATTTATTTAGAGAATAACATCTTAACAAATTGAATGTCTCAAGTCAGTTCTCAGAAGATACAATGTAAGAAAAGTGTCTCTAGAGATATCGTTACAAATTAGGTTGTTCGTATTATAATATTGTTACCAAGTCGTTATAAAATTAGTGTTAGGACATGTTTTACTTATAGCTTATTTATTTATTTATATTTTATTTAGTTTATAAACTCATAGTTTAATTTTTATGTGTTTACTTGTAGGTTGATTTATTTTTTTATAGGTTTATATGGGTTTATAAAAACCACTCAAAAATAATTTTTTTAAATCAAAGTTATTTTTTGCTTAGATGAGTTTATTTTTGTTTAAAATTCGATTTTTGTTTTGTGCTTTTCTATCCTGATATTCTATGTTCATTCTTGGGTATTCAACATTATTCGTCAAATTTTATAGGGACATAAGTGTCTTTTAAAGTAATATAAAACCCAAAAATAAACTCAAAGTAAACAACCTTAGCTAGATTAATTTATTCATATACACCGTTGATAAATAAATACGAAAATAAACTATAAACTCATATATATTCACTTAGTTTATAAACCAAAAAAAAAAATCAATCTACAAGTAAACAAGCAGCAAAATTTGTTCATCTATACACCTAATTTTTTTTATATACTCTTACCAGTACTATATCTATATTTTTGGACATTGTACTATAAAAACAAACAATAAAAAATAACTAGCACGATTAACTTTTTTAGCACAGAAACTAACAAAAAATTAATGATTAACAAGTCATGGGCCGATAATATGTCTAGTCACTGGTGTATCATTTTGTGACAGATTTATATTAGTTTTTTTTATATTTTAATTAAGTTAAATTTTAATTGATGATAAAAAAAAATAAAGTGCATGCATTACCAAACATAATTGTAGTTTGCTTATTTTAGAATATCGTATTTTTTGAGTAGTTAAAATTAATTATTTTATTGTTATTTTTTATAAAGTTATAACTTAATGTTAAATACAAAAGGGAAACACAATGTCAATACACAAAATTAATACATAACGTTAATATCCAATTATAATTATCCAACGTAATGATAATGTTCGAGTTTGAGAACCCTCACAAATGGTGGGAGAAGAACCCATATATTATTAATGATATTGACCCTTTATATAGGGAATTGCAATGGGTAAATTAGGATATAAAATATATTGTAGAATAAAATATAACCTAATATATCTTAGCAATATCACAATTGCTAAATATATTTATATTTCCTAATACGTAATACCCAATTTCAATTACACAATGTCAATATACAATGTCAATCACAAAAGTTTAACTCCATTTGTTAAAAATTG
Source organism: Fagopyrum tataricum (assembly GCA_002319775.1). NCBI lineage: Eukaryota > Viridiplantae > Streptophyta > Magnoliopsida > Caryophyllales > Polygonaceae > Fagopyrum > Fagopyrum tataricum. Next base: position 39,365,673 of record CM008282.1, on the reverse strand, counting down.
GGCCATTAAATATAGTTATAGATGTTGGGACATTTTTTGTAATTATAAACTGAGATCATATTCTATAATAAAAAAATACAAGACATTTGGTGCACTTCAAAGTTTTGGGTGATTTCCGTAAATATAAACATGGGCCAGATTATGTACGTAATTATCCTTTTAAGGGCAGATTTATAAATTTAAAAAATATAGGTCATTAACGTAATTACAAATTTGGGTCATATTCTGTAATTAACCTTGTAAGGGCAATTTTGCACATGTTGAAAGTTTGGGCTATTGACGTAAATAAGAATATGGTGTAAGAGCCTTAGTTTTGGGAGCTAGTTTTGGTCTTAGCCACCCCCGCGGGTCTGTGAGGCCGCCCCTGCGGCTCCCCTGTTGTTCCGCCCCTGCGGCCAGGAAACCCGCCCCTGCGGTTTTCGGCGGCTGCAGTCGGTTTTGTTGACCCTTTGACCCGTGCTTTACCTTACTTACCTCCTTCGTTCCACCTTGCTGAGCAAGGGTTTCTTCACATTTTCAATCCAGTTTCACGTCCTTCTTGCTTCTTCTTCTTCTTCTCCTTGAGCTTGAGTTGGTTGTTCCCTTGAGTTGATAGAGTTGTGTGTGTGGTGGTGTGGCTGTTGATGCTAGTTGTGGTTGTTGAGCTTGTGAAGCCAGCTGAGTGTGCTTATGCCTTTGCCTGCCTAGACCTTCTACAGGGGTAAGCTTCTTCCTCCTAGCTTCTTCATCCTTTCTTCTTCCTTGCTCTTTCTTCCTTAGCTTAGGAATAGATGTATTGAACATAGTGTGATGTTGATATGTGTATGTTTATGCTTGTGTGTGAATCTGGAAGAGAGTGGAAGTGTTTGATCACGGGAAGTGCTAAAGAGAAGCCGCGAGGTTTCATTCTGCACTGTCGCCGCCCCGCAGCCAAAAGTCACCGCCCCCGCAGTTACCGTGTCACAGCGCCCGCGTCGTGCCAGCGGCGTGGCTGCGTTTGCCAGAGTCCCTTGTCACCGCCCCCGCGGCTACGTTCCGCCGCACCCGCGGTTGCTTGCCTCCGCCCCTGCGCCCCTTTGTTACGCAGGTGCGCTTTGTCCCGTCTACCT
>CM008282.1:39104949-39354585 GCA_002319775.1 Fagopyrum tataricum | reverse complement strand
CTCCTGCAGCCTTCCCTCATCTCCTTCTCTGTCGCCGGAGAAAGGCCGCCACCGAGGAGCCGCCGCCCACGGGAAGGACCGCCACCGTCTGCAGCCGCGCAAGGAGCCCACGGAGCCTTCCCCTCCCGCACCTGCGCCCTGCTGCCGCCCCCGCGGGCTGGTGCAACAGCCTTTTTGGCTAATTAAATCGGGCCCCCTCACTTTAGGTATAATTACATTTCTGGCCCGCAGCTTTTGGTTAATTACAATTTATACCCAACAGTTTGATGATTATTGTTTATGCCCATATGTGTTAGGAATTGCATAAGTGCCCGGAAAATATGTTAGCGAGTTTTAACCTCGGAAATTGGACGAGTTTATTGTAGGTTCCGTTATGCTATAAGTTTACGATCAATTAACATATGGGCGAAATGGATAGTATCATGCTAGGACCCGAAGCCGGTAAAAGCCATGAATTCGTATCGATCTATATATGCTTAGTAGTATTATGATAGGCTGGAAATTGCATAACTTAGTGGAAATGCCAAGTAGCGGCTTTTGAGACCTTAAGAGAATGTGAGGAGCGGGATTAGACCTAGTTGGCTTTTACGTCATTATTGACGGTAATTATGTTGGACTCTAGGATGCGGTCCTAGAATGCGAGTCAAATGATCTTGCGTAGGTCATTTGTGTAGAAGTCCTAGACTTCTCGAGTTGAGCGGGTTTTTATGATACCTTGTTGTGAACAGGTTGAGTACTTCTTCCCAAGGGAAGCGTGAGCGTTTTGTGAGTTAGCGTTTGGGACGAGGTAAGTCTTCGGACTTACTTAGCTCGTATTTTATGTCTTAGTATTGCTGTGTGTTTGGTGGTGTGTGTTATTTTATGTTATAACGATGAAACCGGTAATTAGGACCACCGACTTTATATATATATGTTTATATTGGCCCAAGTGTATGAGAACGGGCGGTGACAATACTGCCTAGCCCATAGTGCGGTCTAGGGGATTCTCGGCGACTAGCCCGGCGGGTTAGATGGACGGATGCATCCGTACCATTCTTTGCCGGTAAGTAGGGACCGAGGCGAGACCATTGGGTTCTCGTGTCACAAAAGAAGTTGAACTAGATTGGAATACGACTTAATAATAAAAGATAAGGAACCGGACTTGTGTGATTTATGTTTTGTGTTATGGGTGTGTTTGTGCCTTCACCGCTTTTCCAATGCCTAGAATATTAGCTAACGGTTTTAAACCGATTGTGTAGATGACTTGCAGGTTAAGGATGCCGCCGAGTGAGGCGGAGGAGTGGACATCCGGGGTCTCCGTACATTATAGGACGGAGATGTTTTGAGTCATTGCATGTTCTCGTTTTGGATATTGTCGTATGTTAGAATTCAGATTTATTTACGTTGTTTTGAGGACTCGACTGAGTTTCCAAGTTGTAGTTTCGTACTTTTCGTTTCCGTATACATTAAAAACATATTTGAGTTTTCGCCTTTATTTGTGCCATGTTGGAAGGTCCGGTGAAATTGTTGTCAAGCTAAGGATCGGGACCCATTGTGAGGTCTCGCCCGTAGCGCCCCGAGTCCCGCGGATTTGGGGTGTTACATAAATTAAATAGTGATTGATAAATTATTGTATTGATTTGATTAAGTAAGAGTAAATTCAATAATAAACTCACTTAATCTCTATCTAAAAAATATAAAACAAGAAGGTTTGTTTTGTATATTAATTTTAAAGTTGTGTTTTATAATACAATGTCATATAAAATTAATTGATGGTTGATATAGTGTATTAAAAATTATATTAATTTGATTGTATTAGTTAAGAGTTAATGAAATAATAAACTTCACTTAATTTCTATATCTAAATATATTCAATTTGTTTAAAATAAAATCTATAAAACAAAAATAACCCATTTTGTTACTTAATATCTTAAGTATATACAATATAATATTTTTTATTTTTATACAGGTCGGGCTTCTCCCTATGTTCATACCCGCCCGTTTTTCCGGGCGGACGGGCCGGACCGGACAGGCTGTCCGGATATGATCAGGTCTACTCGGAATAAACCTAAAAATCTTCTGAAAAATAATATATCATAGAACTCCAATTAACTTTAGTTAGTATTTATGACGGGGAAGAAAAAATAGTAGTCCCCTAATAAGAGATAAACATGACTTTTCTTTGGGTTTGCCATATCATTTTGTCCCGTTGAGTGCCATCAGTGGCGGAGCCAAAAAAATTTCGTAGGGGACACAATTTTTCTTAAGACATGTCGCATACGAAGTTAGAAATTCAACATTAAAATCGATATATTAAATATAAAAAAGTTTACTTAAAATTTTGTATTATAAATTAGAGATTTTGATGTTTTTTTTAATTAGATGAAGTTTAAATTTATTTCATATATTTAGTTTGTTTTATAAATATATTGTCAAATAAATTAAATAGTGGTTGATAAATTATTGTATTGATTTGATTAAGTAAGAGTGAATTTAATAATAAACTCACTTAAACTCTATCTAAAAAATATAAAACAAGAAGGTTTGTTTTGTATATTAGTTTTAAAGTTGTGTGTTTTAATACAATGTCAAATAAAATTAATTGATGGTTGATAAACTAGTGTATTAAAAATTATATTAATTTGATTGTATTAGTTAAGAATTAATGAAATAATAAACTTCACTTAATTTCTATATCTAAATATATTCTATTTGTTTAAAATAAAATCTATAAAACAAAAATAGCCCATTTTGTTACTCCGGGAACTCGAACCCGTAACTCCACACACCCCTCCCCTTCATCAACCAAATGAGCTAATAGAACAACATGTATCTTATCTATTTATAAGGAGAGTTTTTTTTCTTTCCTTTTTTTTCCTCTTCCAAAGGCAAAACGACGTCGCAAGTCGGGGCACGGTCCCCTCCGTTAACCCCCTAGATCCGCCACTGAGTGCCATAATTCCTTTCGGTAAAAAAAAAGTTGTAGGACATTCCTTGCTGACCGGTGAGACCTCCAACTTTTTTTTTTTTCTTTTTTAAAAGGAAACTCTAACTTATTTCTAGAAATAATTAAATAGAGATCATTGATATTTATTGGGATTGTTGAAGAACCGGATTGAATTTTTAATTTTATTTTATACGGCTTCGTCCTCTATGGTTGGACCGGCCTACAACATTCTTGTAGACAAGAACTTTGACTTTAATTATTATTGTCGCTTTAGTTTTAGGGTATTCATGGTCAATCGATGTGAGTTTATCTGTTACACCGCTATCTTTCATTGAATATGTGGCGGATCCGTACGTACGAAAATTTAGCAATTAGATGAGATACATCAAAGATGAGGAGGTCGATTTCTCAGGGTTTTCCATAAATAAATGATGAAATTGATAATCTAGAGGTTATCTCCTACAATTTTAATATGATTGATTTTCATCTTATGAGCCTTAATCCTTCCTTTAACGTGCATGCTTCGCCATAAAAGACATACGTGATGAGTGATGACACATTATCCATAGTCAATGACAATAGTATATGTGTTGTGGTCTTTAAGAATGAAACCTAAGGCACAATTGCTAGCACTATTGCACTACACTTAGATCCATCAAAGTTCGGTTTTATCGTCACATTGTTTGGTTTATGCCAGTAGATTCTACAAATCTTTCTCCAGGTTCAAATTTATTTAGCTTTGTTTTGGTTTTTCTTTGCATTAGCATCATCCCACTCTTTAACTTGAAGTAGTTAAACACTCTAAGGTGTTTGTTATTATCAATAAGATTCCTCCGAATGTGAGAAAGAACTTCATGTTTTCGTGTAGAGAAATATCTAAGGGAGCGTAATAAAATATGTCTTGGATGTTGATCCATGGATTTTTATTCTAGGTTATGCCTTTTTGTTTATTAATCAAGTAGCCTTGGATGTTAGTGATGGAGAGTGGATAATTACAAATTCCAGAAATCATGCATACTATGCCGGAGAATTTGGCTTAATGTTTTTTGTTGTGGTTCAATTTGTTAATGGTGATGTCGGCCTATTTAGTAAAATTAGAATTAGGGTTTTATTATGGCTTATATTTGATGTTATGGTTTCTCGTAATTTTTTTAGTTTTAGTATTTACTAATAAACTCTCAATAAATGTTTAGTTGTATTAGATTTAGATTTAGTTATCAACGATTTAGATTTTGTAGATTTTAATTGTTTTTAAAAATTTTATTCAATTTAAAAAAAGTGGGTGAGATAAGACCTAATTAGATTTTAAAGATTTTAATCGATTTAAATTTAATTAGACAATTGAAAAAATAAAGGTTTTTCTGACGATTAATGAGAGAGCTTCATTTCGAATACTCGCACCATAGCGCGCCACGTCATCAGTTATGCACTCTGCTTTAGTATATTTATATTGATTTTAAATTTATCAAAAAGACAACTCCTTCATCTACAAAAGTGCACTAGTGTAATACCCGCACCTTGTGCGGGTTTGAAATAATAACGGTTATATGTACAATGTGTTATTATATGCTTTTGTTGTTTTAATTTCATATGTATATAAATGATTTGATAAATAATTATATATTAGTTCAGGTGAAAAGTTGAAGAAACTTTAGATGATATTTGTAGGTAAAAAGGTAAAGATATAGTATTGTTCAACATATGTGAAAATTTTTGATTTACCAAATAATTTGTTGATTGATAAAATATTTCTAAATTAAATGTTAATATTAAATTTGCAATTTTTTTTTTCTATCCGATTAAAATAATGAATTAAATTACGTATTTACGATTTAATATTTACATAAGATATATAAGATAAGATAAAACAAATTATAAAATTTTTTTACTAATATAAATTATTTAAATTAAAAATCTTACTATTAAATCAAATCTATAGATACTTTGATAAAAATAAATCACGTACAAAATCAAAGGCATGACATTTAACAAAATTTATTTAAATAATTTAGTAGGCTATTTTTTCTGAATATTTAAAAAAAAATTAAAACTTTTATTTATATTGCTGAAGAAGTATTGTTGGGTACTTTAACAATTTTTAAAAAAATAGAATTTCTATTTTTTTAAATTTACATTGTTAAATAGATATTATTGGATTAACAAAAAGGTTTGGGAAAATCTTCGATTTATAAAATTTTAATTTATATTGATGAATAGATATTGTTGGCTATTTTAACATTCAAAAAAAATATCGATTTTAAATTTTTTAAATTTTATATTGTTTAAGAGAAATTATTGGATTAAAAAATGGTTTGGGTTGAGAAAAAAGGTTTTGAGATCAAAACTTCTCTAATTAGTAATTAATATTTTTTTTCTAAATCCCTAATTGCTGATTTACAAAAATCTTCATCAGATAAGCACGTCTTTTATTCAATTGTTTGGGTTTTAGAATAAATTTATTTAAAATTCATAATCAATAAAAACTAGATTGTTTCGATTTGAAATTATTTATGTTAAATTAAGCAAACTTGAAATTCGGTTTATAATTTTCTATGTATGTTACGTAATTAGTTATCATGATTCATGAGATAGATATTTAGATAATAATCGAAATAGTTAACAACTTTTTTTAAATCCGATTATATATATATATATATATATATATATATATATATATATATATATATATATATATATATATATATTGTAAGAGCCTTAGTCTTTCGGACCGAGTTCCGTCCTTAGCCGAGATTTCCTTTGGCCGAGATTGGCTTGCCGCACCCGCGGGCATGTTGGCCGCCCCTGCGGGTTCCCGCTCCCGCGGCCCAGTGAACCGCCTCCGCGGTTTCCGGCGGCTGCAGCCAGTTTTGTTGACTCTTTTGACCGTGCTTTACCTTTCACCCTTACTTCTTCGTTTTACCTTGCTGAGCAAGGGTTCCATTTCATTCCATGTTCCAGCTTCCCTCACGTCCTTCTTGCTTCTCCTTCATCTTCTTTGATCTTGTTCTTGATTCTCCTTGGTTTTGGAAGAGATTTGTTGTGGCTTTGATGATGATGATGCTTTTGATGAGTGTTGCTGTGCTTGGAAGCCAGTAAGAGTGTTGGTGATCATTCCTTTAGCTAACCACAACTGTGGTAAGCTCCTTACTCTTTGTTCTTCTTCTCTTTTCTTTGATTCAATCTCTTTAGCTTAGGATTAGTTGTATGGATGGTAGGGTGATGTGTGAATGTGTATGTTATGGCTTGTGTGTGATTGTGATGGAGAGAAGACGTGAGTTGATCACGTGAAGAGCCGAAGAGAAGCTGCGGGTTTACGTTCTGCACAGAGGCCGCCCCCGCGCCTGGAAACCACCGCCCCTGCGGAGGCCGTGCCGCAGCGCCCGCGCCAGCGTCAGCGAATTGCCTACGTCGCCTGCGTACCTTGTCACCGCCCCTGCAGCTGCTCCCTGCCGCGCCTGCGGGTTATCCATTCCGCCCCTGCGTCCCTTGATCACGTAGGTGCGTCTTGTCCCAGGACTACCCATAGTTGGGTAGCTCCTTTCCTTTCCTAGTATGAGGGAACTAGTACCATGCTAGGTATCGGTTTATGATGAGTATGATACAGAAATGCCGGTTAGGGCTTTGAGATTTACGAGTTGGACATGATCCTTATGGATCCCTTGGGTCTAGGTGTGACCTTTTGTGTGATAGTAGATTGATATATCTTTGTGTGCCTTGTATAGGCCGTGTTGTCTTCCAGTTTGGAGTGGACCAGTTGGAGAGTTGATCGTGGTTGAGTTTACTTCTGAGATTGAGGTAAGTCCATAGGACTTACTTAGCTACTATCCTTATATTGGATGTATGCTTGAGTGGTGTGTGTGTTATATGCTTCATAGCATGTGTTCTTATGGTCACCGACCTATGTTATATTGACCGCTCATTGTAGTGGCCGTGATAACCTTTCTCTTTCATCCCGTAGTGGAGTTTGGGAGGTTCTCTGTAGTCAGGCCAGATTTGGTATACGGGAAGGACCATCACCACTCCCATAGGGTACACGGGAGGTGTGCTGATACTACTCCAGCTGGCTAGAGCACTCAGAGGCGGGGATCATATTCCTCGTGTCACATATCTTCATATACATCTATTTATACGATTGAGTGATTTAACTTATTAAAGATAATAAACCGGGTAAATGTGTGATATCATGTTGATGTGTTAATATTATTGATGTGTGTTTGTGCTCTAGCATCTTCTTATATATGTGTATAGTTAGCTAACGGTTTTATACCGTGTTGTAGATCCTTTGTAGGTTAGGAGAGCTGCAGAGTGATCTAGAGGGGTGATCTGCTGAGGGTTCCGTACACTAGGCGTATTCGTGGGATATGGGTTATTTACGTTGTACGGATTCATGTTTTGACTTTGTACTCAGCAGTACCTTGTATCACCTTTTTGATATGTATATATATATATATATATATATATATATATATATATATATATATATATATATATATATCAGTTTTATGTTTTGTTTTAATCTATTGGTGCCTTGTTGTAAGATTCAGTGAATTTGTTGTCAGGCTAAGGTCAGGATCCATTGTGAGATCCTAGCCCAGTAGCACTCCGAGTCCTACGTATTTGGGGTGTTATATATATATATATATATATGAAAGTTGAGCTTACAGCTTTTAGAGAAAATATATATATATATATATATATATATATATATATATATGTTAATAATAATAATAATAATATTTTTTTATTAAAAACATCCGATTATGTAAACCCTTAAAATATTTTTTATTAGAAACATCCGATTATGTAAACGAACTTAAAATAATTAACTTTTTAAAATATTTTTTTATGTTGCATTAAATCTGGTGCTGACACGTGGCAAAGAAGGGCTCTACTTTAATACATACTAGTGTATTACACGCACCTTGTGCGGGTTGAATTTTAAAAGACGTGATAATAAATGTCTCTGTTTAATATGAATAACATTAGTTTGAGACATTTTAAATCCTTACAAAAATACGTCACATAACAAAATATCAATTTTAAAGTTTGTTATGAAAGTTTTCACTGTAACGAATTGTTTATGGAATAATTATAAACGTATCAATATATGTCCAATAACAAATATTAATTTGTTAATAATAGTTGAAGATCGTCGTATAACTAACATTGAATGACTAATTTCAAAGGAAAAAAATATAAAAGATCCTAATTTACTTTGAAATCGAATTTTCAAAATTCTTATTTAAATTTTTTTTCAGAAGATGTGAATATTTTCTACAAAAAATTTAAAAGAATTTATAATTTTTTTTTTGGCAGATCCGCATTTGTATCTATAGAATATAGATACCGAATAATTTAGGATTATGTATTCAAAAAATGTTAGTAATCCATTCTTGATTATTATTTTATGATTTAAAAATATGGCGAATCAAAATGTATCCCACATAATTTAATAATTTCTTTTTTTTATAACGTAATATCTCATGATTGGGAACCAATTTTAGTAATCAAATCTTAAAATTTTTCTAAATTATGACATTATTTATGAATATTTTATTTAAGATGATTCATTGAGATTAAATCAAAATTATAAATGTTAACAAATTCGGAATTATAGAGTTTAGTTTTGAAAATAGTTATTGAGTTAATATTCGTAATTAATAAAAATGGATTAAGTCCGCTACAGCTTTGGTGACGTCCTCCCCCACTATATTCCAAAAATGTTGGAAGAACAAATTGGTGCCGATTATAAAAAATAATTATTTAAATTTTATGTAATTAGTTATCAGATTATAAATGATTTTTAAAAAAAATTTTGCACTATAAATCCATTAGTTTGTTAAGTAGTTAGGAAACCTTTTTTAAAATCCGGTTTACAAAGATATAAATTACGTAATTAAAACTTTTTTTTTAAAAAAAAATGTCAATAGTTTTGTTCTCTAATAGTTTTGATAATTCATTTTAAACTAAGTTGTTCATATAACATATTAATATTAAGAACAATTAATTTTAGAAGAATGACGTTGAAGAAAATGAAGGGTTAAAAAGAATAATATTATTTAAAAATTTAAAAATGATCCTCCAATTCTTGGTTAAATCTTCATTCAATCTCTTGAGCTGAAGTATGATAGCTTCTTTTTAACTTAAACCTTATATTATTGACTTGACATAATTAAGATCCAACAATTAGTTGTTTGTAGCTCCCCTTGAATTTTATCGAAGAAGTAATTGTGATGGTTCATGGTGCATCGATGGTGTCTGCTAGTGAATAGAAAATATGAATATATTTGTGAGGTTGGACATCTTGGTGGTAGCTAGTAGAGCGCAATGTGTAAAAAAAGGGCAATAATTGGTAGCTAGTTGAGCGCAATGTGTAAAAAACGGCAATAATTGGGTAGAGAAGAGGATTTAACCGGCACAGGACAATCAAGAATGGTGAAGAATATAATTGTGAAACGAAGTATATTGTACAAATCGAAAGAAAAGTTATAATAAAAGATTGTCATTACATTCATGCAATCAACTCGTTTTCAAATATTATTCATGTGGCTTGATTTCCCTTCTCCGATAACCTCCGTTGATTATGCCTCTCATGTTGATGTTGAAATGTAGGTCACTGTCTCTTCCTCTTGCCTTTGATTGATTTATGCAATCAAGCAAAAATTGAGATCAATACATATTCAAGAAAAATGACAATAATTTTTAAAAAGGAATTGATGATTGATGAATCGAATGAGAATGAATATGTTACCTTGCCTCCTTCTTCAATAGATAAGTATCGGTTGTTTCCTTCCTCAATTGAGAAATATTGATTATTGTGAACAGGTTGAGGAGGAATGCGATACATATATAATATTGGACTTAATTAAAAAAAGAATATCTTAATAATAATTGTGAAGATAATACCGAGTAACAAATTCTGCGCGATTTGATTCGGTTATTTATGCTTTTCTTTTTTAATTAAATGGCTGAATATATATATTTTAAATTAAAACACAAATAATACAAACGGTTTTCTTAAAGGAAAAAAAAAAAGTTGGTTGTTTTAGTACGGAAATTTTTTAGTTTTCATTAAATTGTGGAAATAACTATCAATTTTTCATATGGTTTTGTTTTAGTTATTTACATCTATATTATTAGTTAACAAACTTTTTTTTTTAATTTTAAAAAGAAGATTTCGATTAAGAAGTTTGTTATTCAACAAATTTTTATCAAATTCCGATTTTAACTCCTTTTTAAAATTACGTAATAAAAAAAAATTTTGGTGAGATTATCTTATAAAATTTTTATTGTTGAATTATTTTAAATTTTAAAATTTTGATTATAATTCTTTATTTAAATTTCGTATTTTAAATTGCGTAATTTTAAATTACTTAATTTTTTAAATTAGTACCATTTTTTTACACAAATTTCGAAACCTTAATCATTGAAAACTTTGAATTTTAAAATTTTTATAAATGGTTAAAAAAATTTATTTAAGTTTTTGGACTATAAAATCTATTAGTTTGTTAAGTAATTAATTGATTAAAAAAATATTTATTAGTAAATAAGATTTGAAAAACTAATTAGATGACTTAACGTTAATTATTTTTTTTAGTTTATTAACTTTTATTTTATTTTTAAAATAATGAGTTTAGGATTTTTTTGGTTAAGGGCTTGTTTTACAATTGATTTGTTTTAACAAATCCAATTTTTTTTAAAAATAAAAATTTAAATTACTTAATTATAATTTTCTTGACGTTAATCGTGGAGGCGACACGTGGCAGTAGAGGCCTGTAAAATTTCCGTTGGGCTGAGAAAAATCCTGGAGGCGACACGTGACAATAGAAGCCTCTACTTTAATATATATAAGATAAGATAAGATTCAAAGAAATCGAAAGAGATAATTGTAACCTGAAAAATTATAGCAATGTCTCAAACCTAATTTCTCTCTTAAAGATTTCTTCTTTGTGTTGAGATTATAAATTAGTAATTATTTTGTTTAATTTTCTTTTATCATCCTGATCTTCAATTTACAGTCGCCTCTTATTTTTCAAAGGAAAAAAGTTGGGGCGTGTTATATACACGGACTTCAAATTACTTGTTGTCAAAAACAGTTGCATAGCGCCGGCGTCCATGTATATATTTTTTTAAAACTATTTTTTTTTGAGATTCGGGCGCCGGCGCCATCAGCCGGCGCCCAGATTTTATATTTTTATTTTTTTTATTTTTTATTTTTTATTTTTTTTCTGGAAAAAAAAAATTTAGTGTTGGTTGATGATGTCCGATGTTTATAAGCAAATGTTTTGGCAATGAAAAAAATTTACATAACTAACTTTTTCAATTTATAAATTCCTCTTTTTCCATACAATACGACTTAAACCGTGATAGAGGGAATTTATGGGGTTGAAAACGATCACTATGGATGAACATTGAGCTATACACAAAAGATAAAATCGAATTGAAATAGATTATAGCGCCGGAGCCAAACATTTTTTTCCATCCGGGTGCCGGCGCTCAATTATTTTATTTTTTCTAGAATTTTTTTAAATTAAAAAAAAAAGAGGGTGTCGGACTATACAAAATAATATGAGTAACTTTGGATTCATTAATTCATATATTTCTCTTTTTCCTGCATAAAATAATATAAATCACTTTGGATTGATTCGGTAGAGGAAATTTATAGGGTTGGTGAGAATTACTGGGATGAAATATTTTTAAAAAAATGGAGATAACATTTTGGTCACTAAGTTTACTATAATACTTTAATTAAAAAATAAATATGGAGGAAAAATATCACTATGGGCGCCGGCGTCATCAGCCGACGCCCGTTTTTTTTTTTTTCGGGAAGAAAAAAGAAAAAAGAAAAAGTTGACCGCCGGCGCCCGCTAAGCGCTATCGCATTGCGCTCGAATTTTACGTTAGTAAAATGAGATTCGTGTATATAGCTTTTTCGAAAAAGTTCCAAAGCGTATACAAAGGGAAGTTTGTTTTGTGTGTATATTAGTGACTCAATATGTACATAAGCATGAAGAAATTCAAATAACCCTAAATACACCTCGTGGAGTAGGTGGCTACAGGGGAATCCAGGGAGGGTGCACCGTACACCCGCGGGTGATCACTCTCAATTCCGTAATCAATCATCGAACGCTCCTCCAACTCCTCATCATGTTCGTACACGAATTCAAGATCCTCAACTTCATTCTTCCTCACGTGTTCCCACAAGTTAGCTATCCTGTTCACATACTTCACCTTCCCATAAAACCTGAATTCAAAAAAATCCCCAATTAAAACCCTAAAAATAACAATAATTGAATGTATTACTAACCGAGAAATAAGATCTTACCCGCCGGTGAAGAAGAATCGGCCGAAGGTGGCGAGGAACAGACGGGTATGGATGTCGGGGTGAACGAAGTAAACAGATTCCAGATTCTTCTTGACGACGATCGGAGCGGAATCGTAGATCGAACGGAGAGCAGAGATGCCGGGAAAATTCGTCAGCCTCTCTACACCGGTCTGTATGTAAAGCACGGAGAACGGCCGCTTCTGAAGCTCCGGGAAGATCTTCTCTCGCAAGTACTGGTTAATAGCATCAACGCTCACAAACCGAGCTGCGATTTCAAATCCACGAGATTCAATATCAGAGATTCGGAATATTGAAAACATAGAATTCTAATAGGAGGAAAAAAGAGAAAGTAGGTAGACCAGGGAAGAATTTGCCAATGACGCGAAGAATCTGGTTTCCACGCTTGTCTCGGCCATGGATCTTGAAGACCTGAAGCTTATCGATCAAGGATTGCTGGTCATTGTTGGACATCATATTGATGGAGACGAAGACAAAAAAAATTTAAGGGGTTGAGGAAAGTGGTTGTGCTTATAGGTTTGATTTGATTATGGTTTAGTTTCATTATTTATAGGATGTAACAACTAGCAACTGCTCGTTGAATGTTGAGACTGGTAAACGGAACGGATTGTGAGGGGTTTAGGATAAAATCCGAATATGCCCAGCGAATCTTCCATATTACCGTTTCACATTTATCTCCAATTTCATAACCGCTAATACCGGAAAATAATCAAAACCGATATTTAAAAAAGATAAATCACAAACTCTTGCCATTAAAATTGCACAATACTTTATTGTGCTATTAATTTTGGGTTTATTTGGAAGATTCAATTTTTTTTAATTAATTAAACTGAATTATGAAATAAATTTTTTAACCATCAACTTGTTGACAATGTTGAATTGGTCAACGGTAATTTTGGGAAATTTTTTTTAAAAAATATTTTATAAAAATAATCTTTATGAAAACAAAACAAAACAAAAGGGTTTATTTATTTATTTTGAATCAGGTGATCAAAAACTAATTAGAAGTTGGTAATTAGATTTCAAACTTCACAAATTCGTGTGATTACCATACCCATGTATTCCTTGTCATAAGAACGGAGCGAGCGAATGTGCTTTTTTTTTTTTTTTTCTTTTTTTGATTTTTTTCATTGGTGACCGCTAATTTTTACCTTTAGATTGTTTGTTCAATTTTTTTTAATAAATATATCATTTGAATTTTAAATATATACTTTATAATAAGTTTTTTTTAAAAATATAGTCATAATTTATCTTGTATATTTTTATAAAAAGACAAATTTTAATATTTTATTTGATTTTCAAACAAATTTTTTTTCACAATTAAAATATAAGATTAACTTTAAATTTTATATGAGTTTACAAAATTTAAATTATGTATGGTATGATCGATAATAGACATGACCTCGCTTTTACAATAAGTGTACTTAGTAGATACCTATAAGGATTTAGTTACGGTATAGTTCTGGAAAAAGAAAAAAAAAAAAAACTACACCTACACTTGAATGAATCTCGACCATTAAATGATAATACAATTATTAGATTAAGTTTATTCTCTCTATAAATTTTTTTATATTTTCAATTACCTTTTCTAGTTTGATTTTTCTTTTCCATAGGAATTTTAAAATTTCACATGGAGTAATTATAGAGGAATATGACCCGTCTAATCCCTCTAAGAAACATCGCCCCTATTATGAAGTTTTTGCTAAGATGTTTAGTTAGAACTACTAGACTTACTCTATAGTGGGTTAACTCTAACTATTCAAGCAATAAAGACAAATGAAAATCTACAAGTTGCTTTATTTATTTATTTTTAAAAATTGGTGTTAAGGGTCGAGATTGTTTTATTTATACTTGGTGTGAAAACTACATTTCTCAGAAGTCACAACAACAATCCACTATCTCAATCTCTTCGACCGAAGTTGAAAAGTGACAACAATTGAAGTTGTTAAATAAAATACGTGGTTACAAGATATTTTCAAGGAAATTGAGACAAACCTTATACAATCACATTGCATGTGGATATCCAAAGTGCTTTATATTTGTCTATGGATTTGTCTATTGTAACACCCCAAATCCGTAGGACTCGAGGTGCTAATGGGCTAGGATCTCACGATAGATCCTGACCCTAGCCTGACAACAAGTTCACTGAATCTTACAACAAGGCACCAATAGATTAAAACAAAACATAAAACTGATATATATATCAAAAAGATAATATAGAGTAACCGCTGAGTACAAAATCAAAATACATAACCGTACAACATAAAAACCCCATAATCCCACGATATCGACCCTATGTACGGAGCCCTCAGCGGATCACCCCTCTGGATCACTCTGCAGCTCTCCTAACCTGCAAAGGATCTACAACACGGTATAAAACCGTTAGCTAACCATACACAGATATAAGAAGATGCTAGAGCACAAACACACATCAGAAATTATAGCATATCAACATGCTTTCACACATTTACCTGGTTTATTATCTTTAATAAGTCCAACAACTCAATCGTATAAATAGATGTATATGAATATACGTGATACGAGGAATGTATATAACCCTCGCCTCTGCGTGCAATAGCTAGTTGGAGTGGTATCAGCGCATTTTCCCGTATACCATATGGAGTGGTAGGTGTCCTTCCCGTATACCAGGTCTAACTAGGTTACAAAGAAATTTCCCAGAATCCACTACGGGATGAAAGGTAAGTTGTCACAACCACTACAATGGGCGGTCAATATAACATAGGTCGGTAATGAACCATATCGCATGCTACAAAGCATATAACAAACACCACTCAAACATACATCCAATATAAGGATAGTAGCTAAGTAAGTCCTATGGACTTACCTCAACCTCAGGAGTAACACAACCACGATCAACTCTTAGACTGGTCCACTCCAAACTGGAGGACAGCACGGCCTATACAAGGCATACATATATATCTCAAACTCCTATCACACAAAGGGGTCACACCTAGACCCAAGGGATCCATAAGGATCATATCCAACTCGTAAACCTCAAAGCCCTAACCGGCATATCTATATCATACTCATCATTCTCCGATACCTAGCATGGTACTAGTTCCCTCATACTAGGAAAGGAAAGGATCTACCCAACTCTAGGTAGACCTGGGACAAGACGCACCTACGTGATGGAGGGACGCAAGGGCGGAATGCAGGCAACCGTAGGCGCGGTGACACTTGGCCGCGGGGGCGGTAGCTTTTGGCCGTGAGTGCGGTGACAGTGCAGAATGTAGCCCCGCGAGTCTTCTTTCACTCTTCACGTGATCAAATCACGTCTTCTCTCAGCCAAACCAAGCATATACATATACATACAGATACCAACATCAATCTATGATCAATTCATTTAATCATAAGCTAAGGAAGATGTAATCAAAGAAAGGAGAAGAAGAACAAGGAGCAAGAAGCTTACCACAACTGTGCTTATCTAAGAAACTGATCACCAAACAACCTTACTGGCTTCCAAGCACAACAACACACATCACTAGCATCATCATCATCAAAGCCACATCAATTCTCTTCCAAAACCAAGGAGAAATCAAGAACAAGATCAAGGAGAAGCAAGGGAGAAGCAAGAAGAACGTGAGAAGTTGGAATTGAAGTGAGAAACCCTTTCTCATCGGCCATGAGGAGTACTTAAAGAAGAAGGCAAAGAAAGGTAAAGTACGGGTCAAAGAAGTCAACAAAACCGGCTGCAGCCGCCGGAAACCGCAGGGGCGGTTCCCTGAGCCGCAGGGGCGGAAACCCGCAGGGGCGGCACATCTCGGCCAAAGCCAATCTCGGCTAAGGTCCAATCTCGGCCAAAGCCAATCTCGGCTAAGGTCCAATCTCGGTCCGAAAGACTAAGGCTCTTACATCTATTATGAAAGGACCAAGTATATTGGTGTCAAATATCATTATATCTAACTGAAAATTTAAAAGAAAAGGTTAAGGGTTTGTTTGGTTTAAACACCGAAAACGGAAACGGAATGGAAACGAATCTAGTCCATACGTACACCCTTGTTCATAAAGTTGTTGGGAATCATTCCTTGTGATTTGAACTAATTGTAGTAGAATTTGATTAGTTTTAATACCCTATAGGGTAACAAAGTAGGGGGAAGCAAGTGCATTTTCCATGAAACCAACCGGAATGATTCCATGAATAAGGTACATATGTGGACTATATTCGTTCATTCCGTTTTCGTATCCGGAGTTACAACCAAACGGGGGGTAAATGTGTAAAAGATTGATGGTGAGGTAACTCCTATAGATTTTGGTACTGAAAAGTTACTAATAAAAATTTGTTTTGGGCAAGAATGTCATTCACTTGTTAGGTATTAGTGTATTACGTAGGAAGACTAAATTGACGATGGATGTCGATTTCCACCGGTAACTTGTCTAAAAAATTAGAAACATAGGTTTTGGAGGGTGAATTGTAAAGTGTAATTCTTGTTTGTTGTAATTGTTTGTGTTGTGATTCATTGGGATAGGACGTTTTTGGACCCTCGTTCTCTTGTTTGGTCCGAAGTGAAGCCCAAACTAAAGACCGACCGTTGGCACTCTAAGTGTATTGGGTTGGTCATGCCCAAATAGCCGAAGGAGTCCATCATATTACATTATTTACGATTCTGTTTCGAAATCAAACCCTTTAATGTATCCAGACTTGAACATGAATCAACTGAAATATACGTATATCAATCGAAGACTAACCTTTGAAGTCTTCATGTTGGATCGAACGAGCGCGAATCGAAGGTAAACGAGTATTCTTCCTTCCTTAACCCTTTGCATTTGATTACTAATATCTAATGGATGAGATTAATGTTAACTTTTTTCTAATTAATTGTGTGCTTTTGATTGTACACAATGACGGTACATTTTACATTCTTCTCTTTCAATTCAAATTGACAAAATTGACATCTGAATTGCAGAAGCAACAACACACGGCAACCGCCATTTCTCTCTCTCTATATATATAACAATTAGTTTATTTTAATGAGAAAAGACGTCCACTCTTTATTAGGCAAGAAAACAGAATTATAACTAATCTCGTAATTTTCACGTATTTAATACGGCTGTGAATCCAATGAAATTAATCCTTAACTTCACATTGAATTTGGATAAATCTGGACCCTTCATTTATGAATTAAGGGTTAAGATTTATTTTTGTAAACAAATCTACTAAATATATTAGAATTAAAAACAAATCATTCTAGCAAAATCTCTCAAATCTTAGCCCTTAATTTATGAATGAAGGGTCCAGATTATTCAACTTCACGGTGAAGTTGAATAATCAACTTCACTGGAGCCAAACCCAATACGGATCCATTATGTTATCGACTTTATATTAAAACTACAAATTATATTTTGTATTTAACTTTATATATTAATTCTTGACACATTTTTCACATATAAGATATAAATATTCTTACACGTCAAACTTATGTTCACTCGTATTAATCAAGTTTAGATACTTAACCGGTTGAAGATATTACATAATGAAGAAAATCAAACCAAAGCCGAGTCAACACACAAGTGCAAACAACGTCGTACGAAGAAAAGGAGCTTGATATAAAGGTTATTCTGGCCCTGCTTAAACCCTGATCTCACTTCACGACTATGGGCACTCATCTTCTTCTATTAAGAGCTTCTTCCGAGTCTAAAAGAGTGTTTGAGAGTTGTTCTTCGATGACTATCTGAGAGATTGAGATTTGAGAACTACCGTTTGCGTGGACACATAAAAAGTATTTGGACTTTTAGACTCATGAAATTATTTTGTTTCTTCTTCCTCTTTTTTACTCTATTTTTCACTTTGTGGTTTTACGCTTTCTTTATCTCCTTTGTACTCATTGTTGTTTTCTTTATGTAAAACATATAGTGAATTAAATTTTCTTGAGATCGCAAGGAAGTGATAACCTTATTTTCGAACCTAACCAAGAGTTCTATTTCTCTTTTGGATCAATCACTCTAGATCATTTGTGATTTGATAAAATTTCAGATCCGTTCATTATTAGTTTTTCCATAAACTTTATCACGTTTGCATCCTATCTTCTAATAAATTGAGTTCAAACCATTAGTTGAAACCTTAAAAAAAATCTAAACAATCAATCTACAAATCGGTTTTATCATTTTAGATCTCTACATATTTTTAGTAAACTATGTCAGGCGGAAACATGTATTTACCCAACTCAAAACACGATAACGTCAAATGACAAATTCATGTAATTGCTAGTGGTTTAGTCAAGTGACTCAAGTCAAATCATCCTAAACAATGTCTTCAAAGTTCCCTTGCCCAATTTTCTTTGTAAAACGTGTAAAAAAGAAAATAAAAGGAATAGGAACCCTTGCAGATGATTCCCTGCTTTGGAAAATTAGGTGTAGGTCGATGTGACCTAATAATGCAACAATAGATACTTGAGAAGAAAGGGTTTACAGGTGTTGAGAAAAGCCAGGATTCACAAATTTGCGCTATAAACAAACATTTACTTTGTAGTTTGTATTTTCATACCATCAAACCCACACCAACAGATGCCATTTTTCTCCTTGTTAGGAATTTCATGTCGTTAGGACGTCTGGAAGTGTAGGACTTGGTGCTCCGATTATCTTACCGCCCACATCCGGGAAGCTGTCTTGATCGGAAAAGGGTTCCACTACTCCATTAACATTAACCTTTAGAGGATACCTCAGAAGGTGACCTTGTAATTTCATAAACTTCTCGTCCGTAAAACGCTTCCAGTTCTCTTCAGCTACTGCATTCACTTTCTTCACACATTCAAAACTCTCTGGTTCATCGAAGCATGGTTCTAACATCCCAAGGTGCTCTGCCCATAACGATTTCCTATACCCGTAAACCTGCAACAGAGTAGTTATATCCTGTTACCACATCCATGTGCTTTTGATATTTTTGTGTTAGCTCTAATCCCATGCTAACGGACACAAGTTAAGAGACACAAATAAACACACGAGTTTATATCCAAAAACCAAATGATAATAAGAGGAATATACATTATCATATCCGGGCAGTACGCCCACCCAAAAAATGGGCAGATATGAGCATAGGGGAAGTCCGACCAGGCCGAAAAAGCCCGGCCTGTCGGCCCAGATTAAAAATAAATAAATATCATTGTATATATTTAAACTATTAAATATAATTATAGAATATTTAACGTAATTATCATTAAATTTATGTATATATATATTTTTTAAAATCTATATACGTATACATTAACGCTGACTCTTTGATTCTGTCCGCACAAAAATAATAAAAAAATAATCCATTTCAACCATATTTACAATTTTTTTTCCATTATTATTTTTGCTTATGATAATTAACATCAAGACGGCAAGATCTAAACGCTCTAATTTAGTTTTACGTTCTGATTTTCTTTTGGATTTAGTTTTCCTGATTCGATAGGATTTTTTTCCTATTTTTTCCGATGCAATGCGCTATCTCGTAAGTTTATCTAATTTTTTTATTTTTGTCCTATTTCTAATTCAAATTTTCTTGTGTATACGATTGTTCAATTATAATTTTAGTTCTTTTTATTTTATTTTATCCTCTTACGTTTCTAATTATATGACACATCTAATGTTGTTCTTTTTTAAATTTAGTTTTTTTTAAAAAAAATTATTCTTTTTTTATTTTATTTTACCTAACTATTTACTTATAGATTTGTTATATTTTAAATTTAGTTATTTATTTTAATATATATTATATACATCTATATACCTATAATAAAAAATTATTCTTTTTTTATTTTATTTTACCTAACTATTTACTTATAGATTTGTTATATTTTAAATTTAGTTATTTATTTTAATATATATTATATACATCTATATACCTATAATAAAACAAACGATATTAAAACTGACATTGCGCGCCCTTACAAATTTTGTAGGGTTAAATTTTTTTCTAAATAACTTATTAAACCATAAAATTATTTTTACTAAGACAAAAATAAAAATAATAAACAAATTCGAAAAAATTAACTATCAATATTTCGGATCAACTTATATCTAACGCAAAACTTTACCTAAAAATTTAGATTGATATTTGTTTTTTTTTAAAAGTTATTTTTATACATCAAATCTTTTAATTTTAAATTACACAATTTGTTGGAACGATTTCATGTTACTTTTCTTGAACGTTGCTATCCCACAACGATTATAAGTAGGATTGATAGTCTGAAAACATGTATAAATAGAGGGTTTGAAAATTAAACAAATTATACATTTCTTGGTCTTTTGACTAAGTTATTGTATAATTTTTATTAATAACGGATTAATATTCTTTATATGGATCATTGAACTACTATTTTGTAGGTCGTTTAATATAAATAAAGGGTTTAAACAAGTACAATATTTATTCTTAACGGATTAATATTCGTTATATGACATTTTGTTTTGTGGGTACATTTATTGGCCTTTTGGCTAAGTTTAAGTATAATTTTTATTAATAACGGATTAATATCCGTTATATGGATCGTTGACCTTTTGACTTACTGTTTTGTGGGTTGTTAAATATTTTCATTTTCAATCCTGTTTTTATTCATAGATATTCCGTTATATGGGTAGTTATACGGGTAGTTGGCAAACAATTTTGCTATCCCACATTGATTATAAGTCAGACTTTTATTTTGTTCCGTTATATGGGTCGTTGACCAACGATTTTGCTATCCTATATCGATTATAAGTAAGACGGATAGTTTAAAAAATTGTATAAATAGAGGTTTTGAAGATTAAACAAATAATACATTTCTTGGCCTTTTGGCTAAGTTGAAATATAGTTTTTATTAATAATGAATTAATATCCGTTATATGGGTCGTTGACCTATTGTTTTGTGGGTCATTAAATATTTAAGCGATTTTGTTATCCCACATTGATCGAGAACTTATATAAATAGGGTTTGAAAATTAAACAAATCATATATTTTTTGACCTCTTGTTATGTTCAAGTATATATTTTATTCTAACAGATTAATATCTGTTTTATGGATTATTAACCTACTGTTTTGTGAATCGTTCAATATTTTCAGATTTTGCTATCTCACATCAATTATAATAAATCGTTCAATATTTTCAAACCCTTTATTAATAAAGGGTTTGAAAACTAAACAAATCATACATTTCTTGGCATTTTGACCGAGTTCATTTATAATTTTTATTAATAACGGGTTAATATCCGTTATATGGGTCGTTGACTAGCGATTTTGCTATTCTACGTCGATTGAGAACTGGTATAAATAGATGATTTGAAAACTAAAAAATTATATATTTTTTGGCCTTTTGGCTGAAAATTTTTTTAAAAAAATAATTAAATCATAAATTTTTTTGGCCATTTGGCTAAGTTCAAGTATAATTTGTATTCCTAACGGATTACTATCCGTTATATAAGTCATTCACCTACTTTTTTGTGGGTTGTTAATTTTGTTATCCTATATCGATTGTGAACTTGTATAAATAGAGTTTGAAGATTAAACAAATCTTATATTTTTTGGCCTTTTGACTATGTTCATGTATAATTTTTATTCATAACGGATTAATATACATTAAACAAATCTTATAAGTAAGATTATTAGTTTGAGAATATGTATAAATAGAGGTTTTGAAGATTAAACAAATTATATATTACTTGACATTTTGGCTATGTTCATGTATAAATTAACGGGTTAATATCCGTTATATGTGTTGTTGACTAGCGATTTTGCTATCCCACATCGATTGAGAACTTATATAAATAGATGGTTTGAAATTAAAAAATGATACATTTTTTTTGGTCTTTTGGTTGAGTTCAAGAATAATTTTATTCATAACGGATTAATATCCGTTATATTGGTCGTTGACCTACTGTTTTGTGGGTCATTCAATATTTGCAGCGATTTTACTATCCTACATCGATTATCTATATACTACTACTAAAGTCAAAGTAAATTTTCCTACGTGTCATTTTTTTTATTAACTTCGTGCCGCATGTCATTTTCTCATGCATCTTCATTTGATAATTTTACCAATTAAATTAATACATACAAATCATTAATATAGACAATATATCTACATTGTTTCCATTTATAATTTTACCACAATCTTCTATTTATTTTAAGATATATATTATTATCAAATATTATTTGAAAAATATTCACCTTTATTTACAAGATTATTAGATTATTTCATACTCTAACTTTAACATATAAATATATAATTTTTATTATTTTACCAATACTCAGTTGGTCAAGTGGGATGTGGTGCTAGGCTCCTTAAGTGTTTAGCTTGGAGAGGGTATCCCAACAATAGGCCACGACTTTCTACCCGATCTGGACGTAGAGCGGATAGGCCGATCGAACCGGGTGGTCTACGAATTTACCATTTACCAAAAAAAATAATTTTTATTATTTCATAAGTACTCATCAATTAACAAATGTATAAAATATTACAATAAAAATGTTACATTTTCTTTGTTCTTTATTTAAATTGTACTTTTTATAACTTCTATTTATTTAACATTTATATTTCAATTTTGAAACTAAATTTTATTTTACTTTATAAATTATTTATTTCAATTTACATTTGTAATAGTTATCAATATTATCTGATAAATTTATAAGATCACACCCGTGCCAAGGCACGGAGAATTAAACTAGTAAGTAAGAATGACAGTTTGAGAACATGTACAACTATAGAGTTTGAAGATTAAATAATTATATATTTATTGGCCTTTTGTCTAAGTTCAAATATAACTTTTTATTGATAGCAGATTAATATTTTCATATTTTGTTATCCCACGTCGACTATAAGTAAGACTCATAGTTTGAAAATTTATATAAATAGAGAGTTTGAAATTAAAAAAATCATATATTTCTTGCCCTTTTTGCTAAGTTGTAATATAATTTCCTTTAATAACGGATTAATATTCTTTATATGGGTTCGACTGAAGATTAAAAAAATCATACATTTTTTATGTTCAATTATAATATTTTTAATAACGATTTTATTTGTTAAAAATCTTGACATTAGTTTTATAAGAAAATTCGTATAATTTTGACGATCATATTTTTAAAATAAATATTCAATACATTGTACATAATTATAATATAATTTTTTAAAACAAAATCAGCACAAGATACAGGCAATGAACTAATTATATTTAAAATAGTTTTTTTTAATAATTTTTTTAAAAAAGTATCAAGAGGTCCGCCCGGTATGGCAAGAACTGTAGGCCCGGTCCAGGTCTAGATAAACGGGCTGAAAATTTCATAAAGTCTGGCCCGAGCCCGGATATGAACAGTCTAACTCATACTCTAAATGACAAACAAAAATGGGCGGATATTTTATCCCTAACATCTCAAACTCTCCCATCAAGCGTTAACTACCTCAGTTAACACTTGACAGTTGTGAGCAATTTTCTGTAAATACAGTTTATACAATACTATGACAGTAAAGGCATGAGTGAATCAGTGAGGACATGCAGAAAAATAGGTACAAGGATACACACCTGGCCTCGAGGATGTTTCTTCTTGTTACCCCAGGTGTGATGATGTTGATATGCGCCCATAGCAATTTCAGTGTCCTTGGAACCAGCCATTGATCGCTGGTTAATGTTTGCCGATCCCACAATAACATATTCATCATCAACTATCATTCCCTTTGCGTGCACATAAATCATGAATCGTTGATACTTCATCGAATCACAAACCTACATAAACCAATTCTTATCAACACCACATTTAGGTTATTGAGTACTATTCGTAAACCATTATATAGAGCAACACATATGACGGGCAAGGAACGACTTAGTTGATAAATATACTAACTCGTGTTCACCATTACTAACTATTTTCAATAAGGACAATATGCCTCATGTGCAAAATCAAACAGTGGAGAAAAGAAAATGCATTCCACATCATTTTCTTTCTTCAAACAATGATCTTTTCATGAAAAGAGGGAGGGAGAGTTCAAGTTTTTGAACCACCTTGTTTGCTTTGGCTCCATTAGCATCGGATTGTTCTGCTTCACTTAACATCTCCGGTGGAATTTCTTCCCTATTACCAAGACAATAGAAATTCAAATAGTCTCGAGGATGAGAGTCCTCAAGCTGCATATTTTTAAGCTCACGTGCAACAAGCTCGTACATCATTTGCATAGTTTGGCTCTGCAAGAAAAACATCACAAATTTAAAGTGAACCATTCTAATGCAACCGTGTACGTCAATAATTAGTCACATTAAAAGGTTGTAAGTTTCTCATCACAACAGAGGATTTGACCATTTATTGTCCATAACTAGTCAATAGATAAAGAGGCATTAATTGTACCACTGAGAACCAAAGAGATGACATTATATAATCTAGACATCTAAGATCGGCTGTGGCATCCGTGAAAGATAACAGTAACAAAGGCATAATATTTTCATTATAAGAAACGACTTTTAGCAAATTTCTAGCTTCCATTTAATTTCCATCCTTACAGCTAAAATCAGGACTACTACAGAAAATTAAGTCCAAAATTCCTGTTACCTGCCAATACAGAATTTCTTGCACAGGTGCCGATTTCGGATCACCTTCAGGCCACAGAGGTATGACTACATATACAGCAAATCTCTCCTTTGCTTTAACTTTGCTAGTAATTTTAAGTGCCAGCTCCATGGGGATAAGATTATCAGCTCCTGATGGTACAACAAAAAGTCAAAAAACCCACTCAAGTAATAACTTTAAGCAACAGGTGAATAGATATGTATAATACAAAAAATGAATCATATAAGAATAGTAGAATACGTTCAAGGATCTATAATTAAATAACTTAATGTGAAAAGTTTAGTTCATAGAAGCCCAGATTTTGATCACTTACATAAGCATAAATTTTTTTAATGTAGTTTACATAAGCTACATGTTCAATGCACGAATATTTAGGTTCCATGTTTCAGCAAAAGAGCTCCGAATGATGATTTTAAGTCTATTTCTGCACTTTTCAATTCATGTATATCTTATGCACGGAGGTCAAGAAATACCTTAGCCCATTATATGGCTAGGTTTCAGCCGAGAAATAGCTCAGAATGTAGCTTGTTTTTTTGACTTTCCTCAAGGATTACTCACCTTGGCGGAAATGGATATCAAATATATTCCTATCAATTCCTTTCAACAAAAAAAATAGTTTCAGCAAAAGAGCAAAATACCACCCTACCAGCATTTTTATATGAAGGCCATTTATAGGATGATCCAAGGAAATACTGGTTTTCGATATATATAAAATGCTGAGCTGATCTGATAGCCTGTATGTATGCTGTTTGTATGCTCTGTTCAATCACCAAATTCTTTGAACAGACAAGGTTCTGCAGAAAATGATCTCCATTAACATAGCCAATACAAAAACAAAAAAAAGAGTTTACAAGTAACAAGTACAACTACTAAAACTAACTTCTCAAATGCACAAGGACGCATGCCAATTAGTTCCATACTTCATCTATTGCATAAATATGCTCAACAGATCTTTGACAATAAGATGTGCATTTGCGGACCATACAATATCATATTTACAATACAAGATAAATATTTCACTAAACATTGGTGATGAAAATTTCGCAGGCATGGACAATTTGACATTAACATACAGCAAATTACTTGGAGACATGAACTAGGCATTTAAAATCGATTCTTATACATTTTCGTTCCCATGTTTACTTTCTAACTATTCACTTAGTGTTCCTCAAACAAAAATATTTACATATTGACCCACTTTTTTGTAAATAAGAGGTAAGTGTTCTTTCCTTATTAATTACCTTGGCATGAGCATCACCCACGGTCTTAGGAAATCCCTTAAGTGATCCAGAGTCAATAGACCTAAACACCTGTAGGATACAACAGCATAAGTAATATGACACAAGAGAACAATACCAGATCCGCAAGCAAGGAGGTCTTTATTGGCAATTGGCTTCGACAAACCTGAACGTCCCATGATTCAGGATCCTTTTCATCAGAAACCCACACTGCTGGATCCTCTTCAGGAATGATGGTGACATCATTGTCAGTTCCTGAAACTGCAGGACTAAGTATCCAAGAGATACGATCTATCTTTATTAAAGCATCATCGTGCCAATGAGCCATCTTCTTCTTCAGGCTAAACTCTTTCCATCTGGTAGCTCTTTTCCATCGCTGCTCAAAATTTAAGAGTACATCATATGCAGCTGGCCCCTCAATTTTGCAATGCAAGTCATGCCATGGTTGTCTTGGAGCCTTAGTTCCAGTCTAAGAGATGTGAAAATTTGAAAATAGAAGTCAATCGAAATATTTTGAGTCATAGAACAAAACAAGTGTAACAAAGCATACGAGGAAAACTGATAGCGCCAGTGAGGATGACAGATGCAAGAGAAATGATGAACAGAACAGCACCAATCATGAGTGAGCGACAGTGGATTACAAAGTTCAGCCAAATATATTCCAGACCGGACTTGATTCCATTCAAATAAACCTGATAACGTTTATAATTGATTTGAAATTTGTAAGCTATACCAATATTGGTATCAGCATATGCAAACAAGCAACTGGGTTAAACTTATCATAACCAAGCAACCACAGGAGATCCAGAGATGCAAGTGTTAGAAGAAGTTTTATCATTTGAATACTTGACATGGACATTTGACTGTCAGCTAGGAAAAGAAGAAGAAAGCATACTGGAGAGGAAGGTGAACCTAGGATTATATAACTATACATTGACTCAATACATAATAGCTTGGTTAAGGTCCCATGATTACACTTCATAACTTATCTGCTAATTTAGCATTAGTACCATCTGTCACAAATGCAGCGAGAAGAGAACTGATCAGATCAACCAAATAAAAAAAACATATCAATGATCCAGAAAACAGTAATATAGCATAAATGTTTTTTTGTTGTCAAGTTAACCTCTGACAAGGAAAAACAATAAAGGCCAGAAAAAGAACTAAAGAAAGACAGTGCATTATCACCTGCGATCCAAGGGTGTGTGTGGATCGCATGTGATAACGCAATATACTGTCTTATCACTTGTGATCCAAGCCAACCTTTACGCTTCACGCATGAACAAGCCAAAGAAAGACATGAACTTACAGGGAACGTAGGATTGTGAAAATCATCCTTAAATATTGTGTCCAGCCCACGGAAGAGTCTATGCTCAGGTGTGTCATAGCGTCCATCACACAGATCTATACCACCAATGAAAGCAGTTATCTTTCTGTTATTACCTTGAGCCTGTGTATCCACAAGCACACATTTCTGGTGATGTGTGAACAATGTTCCAACAACCTGTAAAGTTCAGAATGTAATAACTCAGGCAGAAGTCGTGGGATCAAAGAGAGACTTGCAAAATGCTGATGTACTAGGAAGTTGACAAGTAAGCTACGAAAAGACCGCTAGGTACAGTAGCCAACAAAAGCTTGAAGGGCATTGTTCAGGGAAGAATTACTAGGAAACACACATAGAAACACTGAGGAAACTTTCCACAGAAAAATAAGATCTTGAGAGCTCAGCAGCTGTTTTTCCAAACATAGGGAAGCAACTCAGCATTACAAAGTATATGTAAGACAGCTACGGTCTTACATATGCTTTGTAATCCTGAGCCAACCATACAATAGAAAAAAGGGTGACCGTGTTGTCCTACCCTGATCATTATTTGATCTAAATGAGCTTAGATAGTATGAAATTTGACACATAGGAACAATGAAATAGTCTTGCCTGCTGCTTTATGAAACTCAGCTTGCTGCTAGCAAATCGTGGTGCCAGAACACAATTGACAGATGAATGCTTGAAAAACTTCCGTGTTTCTTCATCGTGAGTTGCCATGACCCCTTCCTGCATTCCAATTTGGAAAGAGATTATCCTTAGTGACCTGTGAGCCAACCATAATTTTTCGGAAGTAACACTTTACAGCCTCCAATTTCAAACACTCATCATAAAATTCCTTAATTTCAATTTAGATTATTATCAATTTTCATATAAAAGAATGCCACATATATGAGGATTTTATTTATACGTGATTCTGAAATATTGGACACTCAGCAGATGTGGGCAAGAACGTAAAAACACCACAATAAAAGCAACTCTACAGTGTTAGTGTTCTGGAGATTTGCACTCTTTTGAGAACCTCAATAATCAGGTAAACTACAACATGAAAAGATTTACTCCGTCAAAGTCACTCTCATAGTCTTTCATACTCTCTAGTCTCTATCTATCTTCTTCATGTATGAAAAGGAATCAAGAAGAACCTTCAAGCAAGACAATGGCCACTTTCAAGGATTCTCTCCATGACAAACAAGCAAGACAATGGCCACTTTCAAGGATTCTCTCCATGCACAAGTCTAACATAATTGGAAAGTACAGTTCTGGAGATTCCTATTTCGGTGAGAAAGATTTATTATCTCAAATATAAAGTCACTCTCATATAATGTCTATTCATTCTTTTCATAGATGAAAAGGAATAAAGAAGAACCTATTTCCGTGAGAAAGATTTATTCTCTCAAATTTGACTAATGACCAACAATCAAAAGATTAACAAAAATATTTTCCACTAGACACTGTAGAAATTCAACCGTTTAATACGAAAATTTTCAAATATCAAAATCATAAACACTTTATACCGTATTGATAAAGTACTTGTTGTGGGAAGTCTTGTCATCCCAAACCAACAGCAAGACTCTGACTCCCTCCTCGGATTTGTACTTGAGCAGGTCCCCCAGGGTCAAATCCCCGCCTCTGGGCAGCGGCCTCGTCGGCTCCCTCACAAGCTTAACCTTGTGAAAAATGGACCAGCCAACCAAGTAGATCATATGGTGAGCCTCTGAAATCGCGTAGCAAATATCCTCCCAACACTTCTCATGCCTGTAAACCTTCCTATCCCCATAGCCAGCTTCCACTTCAATCTGAGGGAGTAGATCATCCACAACATGGGCGTCCTGGTACAATGTCAAGTTACACCCCTTCCTCACCGGAAAATATGTGTTCCTCACACCACCACGCGCGGGATCGCCTCCGATCCCGCGACTGTAGAAAGAGTTCTTCTCGCACGGGGTGAACTGCATCACTAACCGAAGCGCGGTATCCGGTTTCGGCGACTTCCCGGAACCGTCGACGACGGGGAACCAGCCGTCAATGCGTTCGCCGGAGGCAATTTGAGAGGCCGGAACGAATACAGTCCCGATGAGCTGAGCACCGAAGAAGTCATTATCCTTGACCTGGAACTCGAGATTAAGCAGGGGATGAGCGAGCGGGATAAGGAAATGCTCGTTCCACCTAGGGTTTTGAGAATTGGGGATAACGCGAGTCCTGGCAACAGTAGCTTGCGGGACGACAACAGCGACGTAAGGATCGCTGGTAATGATCTTTCCATGGTGCTTGGCTTTCCGGTCGATGTCGAGATCGGGATCTCCATCGGCAGTGTGGTGTTCGTCGGCGGGAGAGGGACCACGGGGTTGAGAAGCGCAGGGAGCGAAGCAACGGCGAAGGCGTTCAGAAGCTAAGTCCATGTTGGGAAGCCGGCGAGCGGCGACAATAGTCAAGTCGAGGTCGCCGTGCAAGTAGATCATCTTGTCAGGTGAATCGTCGGCCATTTCTGAGAGATGATAGAAGTTGGTGAATCTTGGTTGATGAGGAGAGGCGATACGTAAGTAAAGAGAGGGTATCAAAGTGATGTGGTGCTAGTCTGGCATGAAGGAGGAAATCAGTTTCAAAAGTAGTATTTGGGGATCTGCTTTAAGATTAGAATTACTGTTACGGCAACGGCAGGGAGAAGTAGACCGGAGGTGAGTGGGGATGGGTAGTTGATGGAGCTCCGAGAGCGGTAAAAGTAGATTCAGAGGGACACGTTCCATC
Source organism: Fagopyrum tataricum (assembly GCA_002319775.1). NCBI lineage: Eukaryota > Viridiplantae > Streptophyta > Magnoliopsida > Caryophyllales > Polygonaceae > Fagopyrum > Fagopyrum tataricum. Next base: position 39,324,491 of record CM008282.1, on the reverse strand, counting down.
GACGACGAAAGTGGACAAGACAGTGAGAGTGGATTAGATTCCACGGAGACAAAACAAAAATGGACCCCCTTTGACACACTTCTTCCCTTCTGTAACTATGCTGTAAACCGGGGCCCCTCTTCCACCTACTCGCTGGTGCATGTGGCATCATTCAACCGTAATCGACAACAAAACCACTTTATAAGATACACTTTTCATCAAATTCGTCGGCAAAATTACACTTTTTTATAAAAAAAAGTATACTGTAAATCCTTCAAATATTTCAAAATCTCTTTTACTAATGATTTTTGTATAACATGTGATATTATATGTGTGGTTCATAAATTATAGACGATCTTTCATCGTCTAACTACTTTTAATCAACTTAAGAATACTAATTTGATTACACTTTTGAAATTAAGTTTTATGAATTATCTTTTTTATTATAAGATAACGGGTTTTAATTATTAATATCCATACTCTATATTTATATTCTACGTTTATACTTATATTAAATTCAAATACGTTGAAAATGATTTTGTCACCAATTTCATCATGTTTATTATGTATTTTTATATTACATTTTTTCTGCTGGATGTTATTTTGTACGACATAATATTACGAAAGAGGTTGAACATGCGTACTACGAGTGTAATACGAGTGTGTCGTTTTTTTTTCCAGAAAATCTCGAGTGCGGGCGCAATGCTGATGTGTCCAGGCAATGACCTACTTGAATGCGCCGCATCAGTCTTTTGTCATGAGACTTCGGGTGCACCAAGAGTGCGATGCATCTGGCCATTCACACTTGCTTTGTCGGACCGAATAGCAATCTCTTTTTATTTTAAATTATATATATATATATATATATATATATAATTTTTATATCTACCCCTACAAATATCCTTAACATAATCTTTTAAATAATTTAAAAATATCCTTGTTAAATATTTTGTTTAGAATTTTTTAGCATTAGGTAATTTGTTAACCTCTTTTTTTTTTGAAAAGAAAGCACGTTATCTTATTGTAAATCCAGTTCCGCAAGAGCTACTATGCCCTGTGGAATATCATCAAAATACAATGAAAGCAAAAAAGATGGATCGTCCAGCAATAACCTAGCCATATAGTGGGCTACGGTATTACATATACGACCAATATGGGAAACGGTACAGTCATAAAAAGTCGATACAATAGCTTGACAATCTGCAGCCAGAAGTGCTTCAATAGAACGCGAGGAAGATGGATCAATCTTGCCCGAATTCACTGTCAAAACACAAACCAAAGAATCTGTTTGCACCTGAACTCTGTTATAGCCCAGATTCCGAAGTAACTCCAATCCAAACCAAAGAGCTTTATATTCTGCAAGTAGGGGAGACCAATTAACCGCTAGTCGTTGAACATCCGCCACTACAAATCCATATGCATCCCGTATCACAACACCAAGACCCACTCCCTCCACACCAAGAAGAGTTGCGTCAGTATTTAGCCGGACAAATTCCAATGGAGGTGGAAGCCAAGTGAGCGTTCTACTCTGATGAGGCACCGGTAAAGAAACAACTGCTTGAAAGGATTTATAGTGAAAAACATAATGAGATAGCCAGGAATAAATGGTACAACCTGGTATTGGGGAGAAATTAAAAGTAGCATCATTACGAGCCGTCCACGCCACCCAGGCAAGCATCAAAAATTCCTCAAAGCCTTCCATGCCTGTGCGCTCCAACACAGTAACTGCCACCTGATCAAAGGTCATTAACTGGCAATCTCCAATCAATGGACAAATCGACGAACCAGTCCATAAACCTTGCGAATATGAGCAAGCAAACACCATATGCCACAAAGTCTCTACATTTTCCCCACACCGATGACAAATTGCAGAATCAAGTATATGTCGTTGGTGAAGCTTATCCCGTACATCGAGTGAAGAGGTAAGGATTCTCCAAGCAAAGATACGTAATTTCGGAGGTACCTTCAAAGTCCATGCTAAAGTGCAAAGATGGTCCCCTTGACGAATTGGAGCGCACCCACGGCGGATCCCTAGAGAACCGAGTCAATAACCTGACTTCACTGTAAATTCACCATCCATAGTATAGATCCAGCGCCGACAATCTTTGACCCGACCAGCACTCAGAGGGGTATTCAAAATTTTTGTTGCATTTGCCACATCAAACTGTTGAAGAACAAGTTCACGCTTCCAAGAATTCGTCTGAGCATCAATAAGCACAGAAACCCTATCCTGTTGATTAATAATGGAGTCGTGGCAGGGAACAATTTGGTGAAAAGAGCCCGCTGAGAAAGCCCAGATATCAGAAAAAATACTAACTTCATAACCCGAGCCCACCCGCCAACCAAGCCCTTCAATCAATAGTGATTTACAACCTCAGATACTTGCCCATGAGTAACTAGGATTATATCCTCTTGGAGCATCCAAAAAATCACAGCGCCGAAAGTAACGGGCTTTATAAACCCTTGAGACCAACGCTTTTGGCTGAGTGATAATCCGCCATCCCTGCTTAACCAACATAGCAGTATTAAAAGTACGTAAATCCCGGAACCCCATACCTTCTTGTTGCTTCGGTAAACAAAGAGCGGACCAGCTCTTCAAATGAATTTTCCTCTCCGTGCCCCTAAAACCCCACCAAAACCGTGCAAGCATGGAATTAATTTCATCAACCAATACATCCGGCAATATAAACACACTCATAACATATAGCGGAATGGATTGTAAAACGATTTGATCAAAACTTCTCTACCAGCTTGGGATAACAACTTTTCCTTCCACCCCGAAATATTTTTCCATATCCTATCACGGACTCCCGCAAAAACTGATGTCTTAGATCGACTAATAATTGTCGGTAGTCCCAAATACTTAGAATGGCGATCAACCTCCTTAACTTGGAGAAAGCCAATAATGACTGCTCTTGTGGAAAGCGGAACATTTCTGCTAAAGCATATCTCGGACTTCTGCATATTGACTTTCTGCCCAGATGCTCGTTCATAAATCCCGAGAATATCGGTTAACCTTGAGCATTCCTGGAGAGATGCTTTTGAAAACAACAAATAGTCATCAGCAAATAGGAGATGCGACATAGAGGGACTCGAGCGACTTACCTTAAGTCCCTTAATCTCTTTTCTTGCAACTGCATTGTATAACATTGAAGACAAAGCTTGGGCACATAAAATGAAAAGATAGGGTGAAAGAGGACATCCTTGTCTCAGACCACGCGACGGAACAACCAGTCCCCTAACGGTTCCATTAAATTTGAAAGCAAAGGATACCGTTGTAAGGCAACTCATAACACGTGAGATCCACAATACCGAGAAGTGCTAGATCAATATCTCCCTTCCACCAGACCTGAATATAGGCAATAATATCCGGGCCGACAATTCTCCAATATTTTTGATAAAACAATGCGTGCATACCGTCAAAGCCTGGAGCCTTGGTATGATACATTTGAAAAAGTGCAGTGCGAATTTCATCCGCAGAAGGAGGTGCGTGCAAGACTGTATTCATATTATCAGTGACTAAAAGAGGAACATGCTCTAAGGCCAAATCACAATCAGTAGAAAACCCATGCCTAAATAAGTCCTCATAAAACCCAACAATTTCCTGCTCCAATTCATGCTCTTCTTCTAGTCACACACCGTCAGAATTAAATAAGCCTGAAATTCTATTAGTAGACTTACGCTGGTTTGCTTTGTGGTGAAAGTACGGCGTGTTCTTATCCCCATCTCGGAGCGCGTTTGCTCGTGAGCGCAGGAACCAATATGACTCTTCCTCCGCTGTAAGACGTGTTAATTCAACGCATAAATCTGCACATTGTGCCAAGAATACCCCATCAGGCGGCATTCGTTGTAATACATCAAGGTCCCGTTCAAGCTTCTTGATCCGTTTCTGACGTCCTTTGAAAGCCAACGAAGCCCAAGCCGACAACCCCGCAGCACATTCGGCTACCTTCTGTACCGGAGATCCTAAAGATTGTTTCCATGAATTTTCAACAATATCATGACATTGTTGATGACCTAACCAAAAAGATTCAAACTGGAAAATTTTACTGCCAGTAACATGACCACCAGGCCCACCTTGCGTATTAAGACATAAAAGTGCATGATCTGAGCATCGGCGAGGCAAACTGTGTATCGTCGCATGAGGAAACATAGCATACCAATCAGTCGAGCAAAGACCCCTATGCAATCGCTCCCGGATAATGGTAGTATCACTACTACCCCGCTGCCAAGTGAACTTATTCCCAATAATTCCCATATCCACCAGATCCAAATCTTTAATCACATTCCGAAAAGGCTTCATATCTTGGAGCCTCGGTGTAGCACCTCCTTGCTTCTCATGAACATCAGTGATTTGGTTAAAATCACCAAGAAACACCACTGGGTTATCACATCTCTCAGCCAGATTTCGCATAAGAGTCCAAGTACGCCATTTGTGGTGTTTTTCCGGATTACCATATATGCCAATAAAACTCCATGACTTTTGCAGATTAACATCCCTGACTAGTGCTTGAATATGATTACAGGAATAAGAAACTATAGAAAGATCCACATCCCGCCACCACAACCCAAGGCCACCCGAACGACCAACACTATCAACACAAAGGCCCGTTGTAAACCCACATCTTCGCATCGTTGCTTCTTGGTCCCTAGTCGAGACCTTTGTCTCCATCAAGAAAATGATGGAGGGGCTATCTCTCCGAATCCAACCTCGGAGAGCATCAATCGTGTTACGGTTGCCCAAACCGTAACAGTTCCAGCCGAATATCCTCATTGTTCTTCGCGTACATGGGGGGCTTCCAATGCACGCTACTTGGGCCTGGTCGTAAACAGCAAACCCCTCAGCAGTAATCTCTCTAGTCTTAGTCGCAGAAACATCAAGCACATCCTTGACAATAGACTCCACAGGCCCCGTCATCTTGCGTTTACTTACTCTCTCCCGCAATTGTACAATAGTTTGAACCGAAAAGGATTCCTCTTGCGTCATCCCCTCAGGTCAAGCAGATTCTGATTGATTACTAGAACATTCACCTTGTTTCACCAACGATGCCTTATACCAACATTGTTCTTTCTCCAATTGCTCTCTTGTGGGTTTAAATCGTCCGACCATAGAGGATGCTCTAAACCATGGTCCGTATTCATACTCTGAAGGAGACAGCGAGGGAGTACACGATTTGGCCAAATGACCGATCAACCCACATGCAAAACAGAAAAGAGGGAGGTGCTCGTACTTGATCGGAATCATAATAGTCTTGCTATTGTAAGACAATTTGACACACCGAATAAGAGGCCTAGTAATATCAATCTCAACACGTATCCTCAAGTTCTATTGCAGGCCAAGAAAATCGGTATCATCAAAGGCCATAAACTTGCCGATATGGTCCCCGATAATCTTGCTCATAACCGGGCGACAGGAACCTAGTGGCAGATCATCTGCTATAATCCAGAAGGCACACTTTGTGAAGCACAAGGATGATGGTCGACAATCATCTGAGATAGTACTGAGAACTAACAACGCATCATCAAAACACCAAGGTCCGTGCAGAAAAACAAAATCTTTGTCTTTCTCCGTGAAGAACTGAAACAGAAGAATACCATTTCCAATATCCCGAACAGCCATACCATGATCTAGATTCCATACTTTGAGAAAAGTATTCTTCAAAGCATTGACATTATATCGTGTAGATGTGTGAAGTTTTCCGGCCAGGGACAACCGTACTGGAGGGCGGTTATGGGTAGTTACCGTTGCCGGAACAGCCAAAATTGTATCTTCAACATCTGAAAGTTTCAAACGCTGATACGCTGTACTAATATCCTCCAAGGGAGAGGATGAAAATCAACAAAGATCGATCCCAAAGATCGAAAGAGTCACCAACAAAGTAGGAGATAAGCGTCGCCAGTAGACGAGAGGACCCTGCAGAAGAGGGCGGTTATGGGTAATTTGTTAACCTCCTTTTACTTTAAAATACTGACTTTAAATAAATATAAACAAAAAAGATATAACATACGAAATTTATATTGGTTGTTTTAGTTATTGTTGTTAGGTGAAAGGTTAAATACCATGCATCGGAGAAATAAATATGTATGTAGGGTTATGTTCCCATAAAACACAAATAGAGTGGAAATCATTTTGAACAGGTTTGGTGATGGTATGATAGAGGAGATCGATCCTGGAAAGAGCATGTTGCACGCACAATGTTAGTTTTTGTAAGTATACAAATTGCATAGTATTGGGATTCCCTTCTTTTCCACTTTTATTAAGTGCTAATAAATAGTGTTACGTGGAATGTCCAAGGAGTTGATAAGAATGAGTTCCGACGAGTTATAAGTATATCATTCAACATTTAAGTTAATGCGCTTGTTATTTTTGAACCTAAGATTTTGAGAGAGAAGGCTTGAAAAGTTTGTGAATGGCTTATTTACTCGGGTTGCTTTAGAGTGGAAATGGATTTTGAAGGAGGTGTGTGACTGCTTTGGGATAAGTATAAGATCAACATTACCCTATATAGTTAAAATGAATCTTTTGATTCAAGATAAAGTCAATAGAGAATTGGTAGTTACATGTAATTGTTGTGTATGCCCCTTCAAAAATATCACTCGACGTAAAGTGTTTTGGAAGGATATTGAGAAGGAGATTGATTTGTTAACAAATCCTCTCATCCTTGGAAAAGATTTCAATTGTATTCTTCATCGGTATGAATGTCAAGGTGGCCTTGAAAAGTTGCATAAGGGTACATATATTTTCACAATTTGGTGCAAAGAGGTGAGTGTCTGACATAGGCTATTCCATAACCGACTTACGAAAGATTGGACCATATTTTTATGAATATTAGTTGTTGTCTTCTTTGGCCTAATGTACATACCCGACACCTGACGCGCTTCTCATTTGATCACTCCCCCCTTCTCCTTGAGCTTGAGCCAAGTATCCATGCAGAAAAAGAGGAGGCCATTTACGTTTAAGACTAGCTCGATGACACATAGAGACTTTCACCCCTTAGTTGAGATGTGCTAGGCAAACCACCTGTAACACCCCAAATCCGTAGGACTCGGAGTGCTACTGGGCTAGGATCTCACAATGGATCCTGACCCTAGCCTGACAACAACTTCACTGAATCTTACAACAAGACACCGATAGATTAAAACAAAACATAAAACTGATGTATATATATATACTGATCAAAAGGTAATACATAGTACTGCTGAGTACAAAAGTCAAAACACAACTCCGTACAACATAAATAACCCGAAACCTCGATATCTTCCCTGTGTACGGAACCCTCAGCAGATCACCTCTCCGGATCACTCTGCAGTTCTCCTAACCTGCAAAGAATCTACAACACGGTATAAAACTGTTAGCTAACCATACACAAATATAAGATAGGCAAGAGCACAACCACACATCATATAAACGATAACACATCAACATGATATCACACATTTACCCGGTTTATTATCTTTATAACGTTAAGCATGCAAGAGTATATAAATCAATATATGAAAATAGGTGACACGAGGAATATAATCCTCCCCTCTGCGTGCAATAACTAGCTGGAGTGGTATCAGCGCACCTTCCCGTATACCGTAAGGAGTGGTATCAGTACCTTTCCCGTATACCAAGTCTAACTAGCGTACATAGAACTTCCCAAACTCCACTACGGGATGAAAGGGTAAGTTGTCACAACCACTACAATGGGCGGTCAATATAACATAGATCGGTAATGAATCATATCGCATGCTAATAAGCACTTAACACACTCCACTCAAGCACACATCCAATATAAGGACGGTAGCTAAGTAAGTCCTATGGACTTACCTCAATCTCAGAAGTATCTCGCTACGAACAATTCCCAGAAATGTCCACTCCAACTGGAGGACAACACAGCCTATACAAGGCACACAAATATATATATCACAATCCTATCACACACAAAGGGTCACACCTAGACCCAAGGGATCCATAAGGGATCAAATCCAACTCGTAACCTCAAGGCCATAACCGGCATATCTATATCATACTCGTCATAAACCGATACCTAGCATGATACTAGTTCCCTCATACTAGAAAGGAAAGGAACTACCTAACTATAAGTAGTCCCGGGACCAGACGCACCTGCGTGAACTAAGGTCGCAGGGGTGGAAAAGATCACCCGCGGGCGCGGCAGGTAGAAGCCGCAAGGGCGGTGACACGGAACGCAGGCAAGCACAGGTACGCCGCTGGCACGACGCAGGCGCTGTGGCACGGTAGCCGCGGGGGCGGTGACTCTTGGCCGCGGGGGCGGCGACAGCGCAGAATGACACTTCGCGGCTTCTCTTTAGCTCTTCACGTGATCAAATCACGTCTTCACTCATCCAAAACCACATACAAACATATACATACATGTTCCAACGTCAAACTATGATCAACATACATCTAAACCTAAGCTAAAGAGATGGAATCAAAGAAGAAGAGAAGGGGAAGAAGCAAAGGGCTTACCACACTTGAGTCCTAAGCTGCACAGAGGATCAACACACCACACCACTAACTCTGGAGCTCAACAAAGCATCCCACATCGTCAACATCATCATCCACACACTTAAACACATCCAAGCTCAAGGATTCTCACACACAAACTCAAGGAGAGGGAAGAAGAAGCAAGTAGGACGTAAGTGAGTTGGAAAGGTAAAGTGAAGAAGTGAAACCCTTGCTCAACAAGGTAGGAAAGGGTAAAGACAAGGGTTAAAGCACGGGTCAAAGGAGTCAACAAAACCGGCTACAGCCGCCGTAAACCGTAGAGGCGGATCACAGGGCCGCAGGGGCGGCGGTCAAGCCCGCGGGTGGGGAAAGGCCAATCTTGGCCAAAGCCAATCTCGGCTATGGTCCAATCTCGGTCCGAAAGAAATGGGCTCTCACATCTCACCCCCCTAAAAACAAGTTTCGTCCCGAAACTTGGAAAAACCTCGAACACTCAGACTCAGAAGCCGAGGTACACTCTCTAAAGCCTCAAACACAGGCACGGAGGAATCATCAACTCCAGTAACCACATCACTATACTATCCAGGGCCTAGAGAAACCATCTCTAGCCAGCTATAAACACATCACAAGCCATAGAGGAAGCACATCTCTAGCCGTAACATAATCACAACAAAAAGGCATGGAGGGGGAACATCTCCAGCACTACTATGTCCATCAAAATAGCACGGAGGGAATAACCATCTCTAGCTAAACCTAAGCGTATCACAATAGCATGGAGGGAAGAACCATCTCCAGCTATAAACAGGAAATCATACTAGCATAACAAGATCTAATAAGATCATAATCACATCAAAGCTAGCATGGAAATAAACACATCATAGCATATAAGCATATAAGCAGATAAGACTCACCAAGCTAGTACTAAGATCTACTCGGTGATCCTACTGGTGCACCTATCTCTGCATAGAACTCTGGATAGTTCCTCTGGATACTATCCTCAGTCTCCCATGTAGCCTCCTCGGGTCCTCGTCTCGACCACTGTATCCTCAACATAGGGATGTCCTTCGAACGCAGGCGTCTCATACCTCGCTCTAGGACTGCAATAGGATGCTCTACAAACGTGTGGTCCGGCTCAACCACCAAATCCTCATAACTCACAATGTGCCTCCGATCCAGAATCTCGAACGGTCCGACATATCGGGGACTCAACTTTTTCTTAATGCCAAAACGCCTAACACCTCGTGTCGGGGACACTCTCAGCCACACATGGGCTCTAACCCTGAACTCTAGAGGTCTACGCCACCTGTCAGCATAAGACTTCTGACGGCTCTGTGCAGTCAGCATACGCTCTCTGATCAATGCTACCCGAGCCATATCATCCTGAACCTGATCAGGTGATAAACCACTGACACTGCTCTGTTCATCCCAGCATAACGGGGTATGACATCTCTGTCCATACAGTGCCTCATATGGGGCCATCCCAATATATGCATGCCAACTGTTGTTGTAGGAGAACTCAACAAGTGGAAGATGATCTGTCCACACCTGTCCCCAATCCAACACACAAGCTCGCAGCATATCCTCCAGAGTCTGAATGGTCCTCTCTGACTGACCATCTGTATGAGGATGGAACGCAGTCGTGAAGTGCAAACTAGTCCCCAGGGCAGTCTGAATCTGCTGCCAGAATCTCGAGGTAAATCGCCCATCTCTGTCTAAGACGATCGTCCTCGGTACACCATGGAGTCTCACTATCTGCCTAGTGTACTCCTCAGCTAATCTGCTCACCGGCCACGTCTCCCTGATAGGAATGAAACGTGTCGTCTTCGTCAATCGGTCTACTATGACCCAGATGACATCAAAACTCCGGCTCAGCCTCAAGCTAGTCACAAAATCCATGGTGACATCCTCCCACTTCCTTTGTGGAACAGGAAGGGGATGAAGCTCACCTCCAGACCGGAAATGCTCGATCTTGACCTGCTGGCAGGTCGCACAATGAGCTACAAATCTGGCTACATCGGGCTTCAGCCCTCCCCACCAATATATACGTCTCAAGTCCTAATACATCTTACTCGTACCTGGATGTATAGAGTAAGGTGTACAGTGAGCCTCCTGTAAAATCCTCTGCCTCAACTCTGTATCAGCAGGTACACAGACGCGACCGCGGTGCCTCAAAACTCCATCTGCTTCAAGCAGGAACTGTGGTGCCTCATCCCGAGACATCCTATCTCTGATCCTCTGTAAATTCGGGCAGGTCTCCTGTTTCTGTCGGATCTCATCCAACAGATCAGGAAGAACCTCTAAAGTACGCAGCTGGGCATCCTCATCAGGGAACTGGATGTCCAACTCTAACTAGATCAGATCTCTCTGCAACTGATGCTGAACTGTCAGCCTCGCAATCGCCTGCTCTCGAGGCGTCTTCCTGCTCAGGGCGTCGGCGACAACGTTCGCCTTCCCCGGATAGTACAAGATCTCTAGATCAAAATCCTTGATCAGCTCGAGCCACCTACGCTGGCGGTTATTCGATTCCCGCTGCGTGAAAATGTATTTCAGGCTCTGATGGTCTGTGAAGATCTGACATGTAACACCATAAAGATAATGTCTCCAAATCTTCAGTGCATGAACTACCGCTGTCAACTCCAGATCATGAGTCGGGTAGTTCTCCTCATACGTCTTCAGCTGTCGAGACGCATATGCAATAACTCTGCCTTGCTGCATCAAAACACATCCCAAGCCTAGCTTGGATGCATCACTGTAAACCACAAAATCCTCAGTACCCTCTGGCTGTGCCAAAATAGGAGCAGAAGTCAAACGCCTCTTCAACTCCTCAAAACTCTATCTGCACTGATCAGACCACACAAATCTGGTAGTCTTCCTCAGCAAACTCGTCAGTGGACGGGCAATCACAGAAAAACCCTCCACAAAGCGTCTGTAATAACCGGCTAGGCCAAGGAAACTACGTACTTCCTTGACGTTCGTCGGTGTCGTCCAAGCTGCTACTGCCTCTATCTTCGCTGGATCCACCTTGATCCCCTCAGCTGATACTATATGACCCAGGAATGCTACCTCTGGCATCCAGAACTCACACTTAAAGAACTTAGCATAAAGTTCTCTATCCCTCAAAACCTGCAATACAGTCCTCAGATGTCCTGCATGCTCCTCTCCACTGCGAGAGTCTACCAGAATGTCATCAATGAAGACCACTACAAACTGATCCAGGAAGTCGATGAAGATATTGTTCATCAACTCCATAAAGACGGTTGGGGCATTCGTAAGCCCAAATGGCATCACTACAAACTCGTAGTGGCCATATCTGGTCCGGAATGTTGTCCTATGCACATCTTGCTCCCTCACCCTCAGCTGGTGATACCCGGAACGCAGGTCAATCCTGGAGAACACAGTAGCTCCCTGTAACTGATCTAACAAATCATCAATGCGCGGCAGTGGATACTTGTTCTTGATGGTCACCTTGTTCAGCTCTCTGTAGTCTATGCATAACCTCAGTGATCCGTCCTTCTTCCGTACAAAGAGGACAGGTGCTCCCCATGGGGACACACTAGGGCGAATGAAGCCCTTCTCGGCCAACTCCTCGAGTTGCTTCTTCGGTTCCAACATCTCAATAGGCGCCATCCGATATGGGGCCTTCGAGATTGGTCTCGTACCAGGCTCTAACTTGATACCAAAGTCCACACTCCTCTGAGGTGGCAAACTGGACGGCTCAGCAAAACATCGGCAAAACTCACAGACCACTGGGATATCCTCTAATACTGGACTCTCCCCCTCCTTCATGGCATAACCCCAGAAGACCTCACATCCCGGTGCAAATAGTCTAGCTGCTCGTATCGCACTGATAACCAAGCCAGAGTTTTCCAAGGCCCCATCCTCGGAAAACCTCTATCTGTCCTAACTCGGTAGAGAGGGTAACAATCCTCCTACCTATATCTAAGACTACAGAAAGTCTATCCATCCAATCCATACCTAGTATGACTTCTTCATGCTCTAATGGCATGACAGAGAAGTCAACTAGTAAAACACGGGTCCCTACAGAAAGGGGACTGTCACGAATCTCATGGGTACCTCTGACCCTACTACCATCGGGTAACCCTATACTGAAGGGTATCCCCTCAATCATATCTAAACTCAAACACTCAATACAAGCATCAAGTGAAGACATAGCTCCAGTATCAAACAAACTCTAACAGGTAAACCATGGATCAGAATGGTACCTGTAACAGGCAGTGCAGCTGGCTCCTCTGCACTCCTCAACTCAAAAACTCGGCCCTGTGGCCCTCTGGTGTCAGTAGTGCTCCCACCACGACCTCTGCCTCTACCCAACCCAGGAGTAGATCCTTGAGTGGTAGGACGATCTGGGACTCTCTGTTGTCCCTATATCTGTTGCTGCTGAGGTGGCCTCTGCCCACCTCCCGTTGCACTAGCAGGAGAAGAACCCTGCTGAGATGAAGCTCCGCCCTAGCGGCAATAAACAATTCGTTGACCTTGCCTACCACAGGTGTAGCAAGTCACCAATGGCCTCGTACACTCTGGCCTCATATGCCCTGGATCTCCACAGTTAAAGCACTGATGTCCCTTCTCTGCAACCGGCGCAGATGAAGGCTGACTCTGGCGTCTCTGACCACGCCAACCACTAGCAGAACCACCAGTACCACTGGTCTGCCCTGTACGCTGTCTCTTCTCAGACCCTCCGGTCTGAGAAGCTCTCCTCTGTCCAGCTCGCTCCCTCTCATAATCGGAAGCTCTGTCATGATAATCTATAAGATTCTCACAATGAAATCCCGCCATGTACGTAGGTCCGGGTAGTATCCCTCAGTCGTCGAGAAAAGAGATAAACGTGTTGGTCTGTAGCAGGTGCAACTGGTCCCAATAATGCCAGCTCCTCCTGAAACCTCCTGATGGTCTCAGAGACTGGTACATCCTCGAACCCAGCCTCCACAAAATCTCGCAGTTTCTCCCTCCTCAGAGAGGCAGGGCAGAAACGCTCTCTAATCATCGTCTTCATCTGATCATAACTAGTAACCTGACCCCGTACAGATCTCCACCAGTGTTGTGCCAAGTCCCGAAATAAGGTCTGAACCAACTCAATCTGTCTGTCAGATGGACATCGAATAGATTCTAGAGCTGAGTCTACATGCCCGATCCAGAGCTCAACCTCCAACCCCACCTTCCCAGTGAAAGGGGGTACACCCATCTGATGGAATGCCTTCAACCAGGTATCCGGTCTAGGCGCTCTATGCTCCTCTGGTGCTCTGGTAATCTCAGCAGCAGGTACCTGTACAGCTGGTACCTAAGTAACAGTGTGGGACCTCTCAGATGGTCCCTCCTGTGCCTGTAAGTCTGGGGCACGCCTACCGGCTCTGGCAGCCTCCTCAACACGTCTGTTATAAGCCTGAAACTCTGACCTACCCATAGAGACGCGATCATAATCACCAGACTGGGCTCCTCTCTGTGCCCCCTGTCTCTCAGCTGCCCCTTTCTCAGTCTCGGGAACGGCGCTCTCAGCAACCTCCTCATGTAACTCTCCCGCATGTGAACCGTCAACAGGAATCCTACCCCGTCCTCTACCTAGAGGGGGTCTACCTCTACCTCGTCTTGCTGCAGGTAAGGCTCTAGTCTGAACCATCTGCAGAAGACGTAAACCTATCTTAGAAGGCTATATATATGCCATATGTATAGATATATCACAAATCAATCACAATAGAATATCTATATATATCTATGCTGTCGAGATCTTCAGAGGGGCGAAGGTTCACGTACACGATAACCCAAAACATTTGTACTCATTTCAAAACCAAAATCTTTTGGAAAGTCAGACCCCTTTCGGGTTCTGTTTATTTATCTATTCGAACTTTATTGAAGATTACTAGTGCCATTGTTGTCAACCTGGGCTCTGATACCAACTTTGTAACACCCCAAATCCGTAGGACTCGGAGTGCTACTGGGCTAGGATTTCACAATGGATCCTGACCCTAGCCTGACAACAACTTCACTAAATCTTACAACAAGGCACCGATAGATTAAAATAAAACATAAAACTGATGTATATATATATACTGATCAAAAGGTAATACATAGTACTGCTGAGTGCAAAAGTCAAAACACAACTCCGTACAACATAAATAACCCGAAACCCCGATATCGTCCCTGTGTACGGAACCCTCAACAGATCACCCCTCCGGATCACTCTGCATTTCTCCTAACCTGCAAAGGATTTACAAGACGGTATAAAACCGTTAGCTAACCATACACAAATATAAGATAGGCAAGAGCACAACCACACATCATATAAATGATAACACATCAACATGATATCACACATTTACCCGGTTTATTATCTTTATAACGTTAAGCACGCAAGAGTATATAAATCAGTATATGAAAATAGGTGACACGAGGAATATAATCCTCGCCTCTACGTGCAATAGCTAGCTGGAGTGGTATCAGCGCACCTTCCCGTATACCGTAAGGAGTGGTATCAGTACATTTCCTGTATACCAAGTCTAACTAGCGTACAGAGAACTTCCCAGACTCCACTACGGGATGAAAGGGTAAGTTGTCACAATCACTACAATGGGCGGTCAATATAACATAGATCGGTAATGAATCATATCGCATGCTAATAAGCACATAACACACTCCACTCAAGCACACATCCAATATAAGGACGGTAGCTAAGTAAGTCCTATGGACTTACCTCAAATCACATCTTCACTCATCCAAAACCACGTACAAACATATACATACACGTTCCAACGTCAAACTATGATCAACATACATCTATACCTAAGCTAAAGAGATGGAATCAAAGAAGAAGAGAAGGGGAAGAAGCAAAGGACTAACTCTGGAGCTCAACAAAGCATCCCACATCGTCAACATCATCATCCACACACTTAAACACATCCAAGCTCAAGGATTCTCACACACTAACTCAAGGAGAGGGAAGAAGAAGCAAGTAGGACGTAAGTGAGTTGGAAAGGTGAAGTGAAGAAGTGAAACCCTTGCTCAGCAAGGTAGGAAAGGGTAAAGACAAGGGTTAAAGCACGGGTCAAAGGAGTCAACAAAACCGGCTGCAGCCGCCGTAAACCGCAGGGGTGGATCACAGGGCCGCAGGGGCGGCGGTCAAGCCCGCGGGTGCGGAAAGGCCAATCTCGGCCAAAGCGAATCTCGGCTATGGTCCGATCTCGGTCCGAAAGAAAAGGGCTCTCACACCACCCCAAGGTACATGATGCGCTTAATGCTCTTAAAGTTTCTTTACAAACTTGGAATAGGTTGGTCTTCGGTAGTGTGTTTCTCATAAAGAGGTCCTTATGGAACAAAATTACAACAAGACTCGTGGCTCCCTATGTCATGTAAGCTTATAGGGAAGGAAGCCTATCTTAAGGATAAGGGCATGTTTACTTGCAGATTTATTTATTTACGGGTTTATAAACTAATGAGTTTATATAGGTTTATAGGTTATTTTTGGGTTTATTTATCAATGAGTTTATATAAATAAATTCATGAATGGTGTTTACTTGGAGGTTATTATTTGGATTTATTTTACTTTAAAATACACTTATACCCCTAAAAAACGAGAAATAACAATGAATAACCAGGTTAATCTCCTATTTCAACAGATCGAGACCCCTTCTATCGTTAGATAGTTTCGCAAGCTTTTCATCGACAAGTAACAACTCCTTCACGCCGTCTCCTTCTCGCCCGTCAACAAAGGTACGTTCTTTTCTCCCGCTCCTTTTATCCATTATGTTGTTGTGGATGCCGCTCTTTTCTCCCTTTTGTTCGTTTTTTACATGACATATGTTTGATTTTTCAGCCTTTGTTTGTTTTTTATTTGCTCCTATTCGGTTTTTACGCCTCTATTCGTTTTTATTTGCTTTTGATCGATTTTTTTTTTGCTTTTGATCGATTTTTTTGCTTATGTTCGAATTTAATGGATATGTTCGTTTTTTTGGCTTATGTTCGCTTTTTTTTTTCTTTTCTTCTGTTCAATTTTTCTGCATATGTTTGCTTCATTTTTTGTTTCTGTTCTCTTCTTTTTTTGCTTATGTGTCTAATTTTCTGCATATGTTCGTTTTTTTCTTAGGTTGGATATTGATACTTCTTTTAGATATACTTTTTGCTTCATTTTTTGGTTTTTGGCCGTTTTGTTTTTTCCTCTGTTCTATTATTTTTTTTGCTTTTGTTTGATTTTTTATATAAATTTGTTGTTATTTTTGCTTATGTTCGACATTCTTGGACTTGATAAGCATACAGATTAGCATCTAGAATACTCGTTTTGCTTTTGGGTTGTTAGATGACAGGTTTTTCTGCTGATGTTTGTTGCTATTGATGTTTTTGTTGGCTATGATCTCTTTTTTTGTTATTGTTATTCATGTTCTTGTTGGCTAGGAAATATGTGATATATACGATGTGTGAGTTTTATGAAATGTGTGAGTGTTATGGAACAAAATTTTTGATATGACATTGAACAATTGTATGGCTGCCAACAACGAGAAAACTACGGGAACGAAACAACAAAAATCCTTCACTTGGACAGATGATCTAACAAGGACTTTCCTTGAGATCCTATGTGATTTCCAAAAACAAAACGGCGAAAAGAATGGCTTTAGTTGGATATCTTTGACAGAGAGTTTTGAAGAAAAGACTGGAAAAAAGTGCAAGAAGGAGACATTGAAGAACAAGTTCAATACCTTAATTAAGAGGGGTATGGAATTTATGGTTGAAACTCAAAAACGGAGAAACGGGTTTGGGATGGGACTACGAGAGACATTGTATTGCAGCAAGTCCCAAATGGTGGGAATTGATCGAAGCTTAAGGTAAGTTCATAAAATTTAGTTTTAAATTATAAGGTAAATTTAGTTTTAAATTATAAGGTAGAATCAATGATGGAATACCTTTTTGTTGGTATAGTTGCAACCGGGTCTCACTGTGTAGCACCCTAGATGGATCCCCCTCCCACAACTACATTTAACACACAAGTGGGAATGGATGTTGAAGAACTGGGTGCTGATGATTGGGATGATTTGACCATGGAGACTAATGCACCGGTTGAGCAAGAAAGGCCGGTCAGTGGCACTCAGGATGCCGATCAGACATCGCCTGATCCCATTCTCCCACGTGGTAAAGGAAAGAAACCATATGGTACATCTTCTCAGGGAGTTAGTAAGCGTAGCAATAGGAGGAGTCGCGGTTCGTCAATGTACCAGGAGCATCTATCAGCATCTATGGATGCAAATAAAAAGATGGTAGCATTGTGGGAGGCAGAGTTGAACTCCGCCACAGAAGGGTCTAACAAACTAGTTAAGGAAATAGATCAGTCGATAAAGATACTTTATGATGTGGTCTCAGATGGATACACCTGTGTATTTCTTTGCTGCATCTTTCCTTATGACTGATGTTGCTCATGCAATGTCCAGGTCGTTACCCGACAATGAGTCACGATACCAGTGGTTGGAATGGGAGTACAAGAAAGAAGAGAAGAAGGGTGTTTTGTCTTGATTATTGACTTCATGATTACCGGTGTTAGAAGTTCTAGTTTGCATCTTGGTTTGGAACTTGTTTACTCTTTTTTTCTAATTTGATTGACACAGAAGTTTACGTTTTAGTGTTTCGTATGATGTTATCTGCTTTTTGTTTGAACTTGATTGAATTCCATGTACTTGTTTGAGTTTATGAAATATGTTTTTTTTGATAATTCTTAAATTTTGTGTACACGTGTTAATAATTATTTTTATGTTTCATAATCGGATCAGGTCAATGTCGGGACGAGGCTCACGCCGTTTACTACTACTACTACTACGCAGTATGCGTCAATTACAAAACGAGAATGATTTGCTAGCACGTCACTACTATATGCACATCCACATAATACGGACTTTCAACTGTACTTTCAATGGTTCTCGTTGGATGAATGATGTTCTTAACTCTACTACGGAGACGAGATGTATAAATGCATTTCGAATGGAGAAACATGTGTTTCATGAGCTATGCAGTACTCTAGTTAACGAGTATGGCTTGTGTGGTTCTCCACATATGCGTCCCCGAGAAGGTTGGGATATTCGTATGCACAATGGCTCAAGGGGTATCCTACCATGTAGTTGCTGAGAGATTCCAACGGTCTACACGAACTATTTCAAGGGTTATTCATGAGGTGCTACAAGCCATTGTGGGTCGCAATAAAAGATTTTGTGGTATGACTAGAGATATTATTAAACCTAGGGACCCGTTGTTCGCTGAAGTGTCAAATCATATTCAGAAAGACAACCGATATTCTCAATACTTCAAGGGAGCAATTGGTTGTATAGACGCACTCATATTAGTGCTTGCATACCTGAGCCAGATCAAATACCCTTTAGGGGACGGAAAGGGATTTGCACATTCAATGTCATGGCGGTATGCGACTTCGATATGTTGTTCATTTTCGTTTCAGCTGGTTGGGAGGGATCATGCAAAGGTGTTCGAACAAGCTGTTAATACCCCGTCTATGGCATTCCCACACCCACCTCCTGGTATGAATTATCGCTAACTAGAGAACGACTTTAATTATTCACGTGTTGCAACAAGTGGATAATTTGATAACGATTTCAATTTTCCAGGTCGCTATTACTTATGTGACAAGGGCTATCCAGATAAGGAAGGGTATATGGTACCATACCCGAAAACACGGTACCACCAATCGCAATTCGAGAATGTTCCACCCGGGAATGCAAAAGAGGCGTTCAACAAACGTCACTCTTCACTACGAAGCTGCATAGAGAGGTCATTTGGACTCTTGAAGATGTGTTGGAAGATATTGAAGGTCATGCTTAGTTACGCAGTTGACACAAGTTGACATTATTTTGTCTTGTTTTCACTACATAATTTCGTAAGAAGTAGATGTGTCATAGTAGATTCTATAGATGATGACAAGTTTATGGGAATGGAAGCCGAAACAGTATCGGATGAGGATAGTGAAGATGAAGACCTTCTTCAGAGTGACAACAATGAGGAACGGGTTGGTGAAGAATTTACAGAAAATTTAAATGTTGGGCACACAAAACAAATACGAGATGAGATCGCTGCAATGCTTTGGGCACAAAACTAGATTTGAGGTAGAAGAATTCCTACTACCAGTGATTTTTAGTTGTTTTTTGCATTAGTATAATGTTTAGGTTTCTTTTTTTAGATGTAGAAGAATTTCCACAAAACTAGATTTGTAGTTGTTTTTTTGCAGCAGTATGATATTTAGCTCTTTTCGAGATGTTTTTTAAGATGATCAACCACATTTTGTTGTGTTTGAATTAGCTAATAACTTTCATTCATAAGAAAATGCCACTCAAGTACAAAATACAATCATCATAGTCAACCTAACATATTCTTAATTCAAGTACAAAATACAACTTTTTGTATGAAACATATGCATATATTGTTCATCTTCAGAATTTGTTGGTGTTCCGTCTCTTGCTCGCCTAATCTTCATTAAATCATGCGGCGTTGATTGAAGATCTAATTGTTATTGTGTAGTGACATATCAGAAGCCTTCAGGAAGCCTTGTTGATTCTTTGCATGTATAAATAACCAGATTCTTCAGTTGAGGTACTGCTGCTCCCTCTTTTATTGTCCAGTCTTCAATATGAAAAAAAAGACACCATGAGACAACTCAAGATGTGGAAACATGCTAGTTCTGCACATAATCAAAGTCATACCACAATATTAGACCTAACCAACAAAACTTGACAGAATACACAGCAAAACCCAACCACAATATTAGCTTTTATCCAAACAAGTATCAAAGCTACATATCCTTCATATAACTTATTATATTCCAAAAATCCTCTTGATTCTTAGGTATAATTTTTCATTCAAAAATCCGTCAAAAAATATGTAAACAACCTAACATTCAGAAAACGAAGCTTTCTTATACTACATACCTTCTTTAGATCCAAATAGACAGTTCGGCTCCAAGCATCTCTGCATTGTTATCACGTTTATTTCCAGCATTTGCTTGGTCAACATTAGAAAATCATATATCAAGTCACTACAGGAAAAACCAACTTGCAACATGATGAGCAAAGACTAGTTCAAATCTGGCAGATTTAAAAAACCAAAAAGATAACAAAATCATACAGGCAAAAACAACAATCAGTTCAAGTAATATTACCAGTAGTCCAACTCCAAGATGAGCAAACACAAATGAAATGATTTACAGAAGAAGAGGGAAAACATGTGAGGACAAATTCTCAATAAGGATTAAACTCTAAGACAATAAATTTTGAAATTGTGCTAGATATCCACATCTCATGAAAAGAGTGTTGGTTTATGGGTACATAGAAGAAATCTACATCTTCCCTCATAGGCCAACCCAATCGAAAACAATCAATTAGCTTGTAGTATAACATGACAATCTTTCGTCAGACATTTCTAAATAATTTTAGGTAAAAATTAAACTCTAGATAAGAGGATACTAAAATGTATTCATGAAATCATCATTATTCCTTCACGTAGAATGCATTGATTTCCCTTCTTTTTTTTTTGCTCCTCCCAATTTCTTGTACAATCAAAGAAACTACATTCTCACAAATTTTGGAGCAGCAAACCATGGATCAGTCCATATATATGCTTCAGATTCCATATCCCATCTAATTACACAACAAAATCGAGAGGGATAAGTTTCAGAGGATACCTAATTTGACATTCTATGAACCCTAAACGTGACAACAATTGAAAGAGATGAAACAACCGATGAGAGAGACGCCTGAGCTGGACTCATGTCTTCGCATTGTCGGATGGAGCAACCGGCCATGGATTTTGCTTCGCTAGTCACCACCCTCGTCGCCTCCATCGTCTCCGGCCATGGATTTTTCGAAAAATTGTTGTTTGTGAGTTGATAGAAGAACAGGTATCGGATAGAAGACAGAGTCAAGGGCAATATCGGGTCCAAAATTTTTTAAATCCATCGATCCAAAAATAACCTTGCCCGAATGAGCTTATTTTTGTGTCGGTTTTAAACCCAAATAAACCATCGCGGAAATAAACTAATCTACAAGTAAACGCGTACAAAAATTAAACTATGGGTTTATAAACTAAATGAAACCGAAATAAGCTGCAAGTAAACAAGCCCTAAGTTAGAGGGTGTGTTGAACCAAGAGGGGTTTATTTGGTTTTAAAATCGCATGAGCAATGGTTAAGTTATGGTCCACGACGATTATTAACAGAATGTTGTAATATGGGTAGCAGGTTTGATGTTAAGTGATATTTGTTGGGTGGAAGACCATGGACACTTGGAAATTGGAATCCATGTCGTTGAGTTTTTCAAGAATCTCTGTAATCTTTGTTGATGATATTCGACCTCTTCCAGGATTGATACTTTGGGCTTCTTGGGCATCGAAGCCAACAAATGAACCAAACTCCAAAGCCCAGTAAGCATGGAAGAAGTGTGTAATGCGGTGAAAAGTATGGGTGCCTATAAATCTCCGAGTGTTTGATGACTTTCAACCGATGTTCCTTAATAAATCAATATTAGGTCCAAACTGAATAGACTTTTTTAGGTTCGGTTTTTTATGTTTGGTTTATGCTCAACCCTAATTTCCACAAAGTACCACATCTAATTTGTTGACCTCGGTAGCTTCAAATTTCTTAATGAATTTAAGTCCATGAAAAATTGAATTGTCCCAACGGTTCGCTTTCAAATTATCTAATCCACTGAGTTTCTGGTCTCACCTTGCATACAAACAATATGTATGTCTATACATTAAAACTAGTGTATTACCCGCACCTTGTGCGGGATTGAGTTTTAATAAACTGAATATATATATATATATATGATAAGGAGGTAAATAATCAATTACATGGACTATTAAGCTTTTCAATTCTCTTTAAATTATTGTTATAATAAGATCACTTTTGTACTAAGTGAGTATGAATTATTTAAAGTAATCGCATTTACTTTTTCTTTTGAGAAATTTTTTTTCTCATCCACCTCTATCAAGTTTGTAGAATAGCAATAGATATAATTAAAGTGAAAATCATTTAAAGTATCTTATAATTAGGTTTGCTAATCTTGTTGAAAAAGCTTAAAATTTTAAACAAATATTAAATTTGTTAAGGTTTTGTCTGAAGTCATACGTAATTATTAAAATATTTTAAAAAAAATAATATATTAAAAATAAATTATAACTTCCGATAAAATAGCTAACAAAGTAATTCTTATTTTCATAATTTTAAAGTTGGAATTAAAAATTTAATAAAAAAGAATATGAACAGGAACATAATTATCGGTAATTAAAATTCCAAAATTTAAAAATAAATTGTAAAAAAATTAATTTATATCATAACCAAGTTTTTAATCAGAATTTTGAATAAATAATTCAAAAATAATGTAGTTCGAAATTTTAAAACAAACAAACATTAATTTTGGATTTTAATTATATAAATTGTAACTTTCGATGAAATAACTAACAAAGTAATTTTTTTGTAATTTTTTTTCATAATTTTAAAGTTGGAATAAAAATTTAATAAAAAAGAATATGAACAGAAACATAATTATCGGTATTTAAAATTCCAAAATTTAAAAAAAAATTGTAAAAAAATTAATTTATATCATAACCAAATTTTTAATCCGAATTTTGAATAAATAATTTAAAATAATGTAGTTCGAAATTTAAAAAAATACAAACATTAATTTTGGATTTTAATTATACAAAAAAAGAACTCTATCGAATTATGTATTACAATTCAACAAATTATGTATTAAAAAAGGTTTTTGTAGGTTATCTTTTTTAAAAATTATGATGATATAAATTTTCGGAATTTTTAATTGTTTAAACAATTTAGAGAAAGATTTGCCGATGAATAAGAATCTAATATTAACTGAATTTCGAGTATAAATTCTTTATTTAATTTATGCATTTAAAAAAAGTTTAGGCTGACGTTAAATCTGAGAGCGACACGTGGCAGCAGAGGCCTGTAAAATTTCTGTTGGCTGAGAAAAATCCTGGAGGCGACACGTGACAATAGAGGCCTCTGCTTTAATATATACTAGTTTTAATATCCGTGCCCTGCATGGGTTAGACGATAATTGCGTGTCATAAAAATGTTTGATAATTCATTATGTTGAGAATTGACTTAATTGTTATGTTACTTGTTGTAAGGGTGTATTTTTCACAATATGAATGGAAATCAAGAAAGAATCCAAACCCTGCAATAACAATCGGAAAGAGGAATCCAAGACAATATTTACTCGTGCCCTGCACAGGTTAGACGATAATTGCGTGTCATAAAAAATGTTTGATGATTCATTATGTGAGAATTGACTTAATTGTTATGTGATATTTGTTGTAAGGTTGTATTTTCACAATATGAATGGAAATCAAGGAAGAATTCAAATCTTGCAATAACAATCGGGAAAGAGGAATTCAGGACAATATTAGATACTCGAATGTCAAATTTAGTATCAATCCCATAAAGGATTAGACTTTATTAAATTAAATGTTACAGTGTGTGATGTGGATTAACGAATAGACGATACTGTAAAATTGATGAAGTGACAACACATGTAACGCCCGGAATTTTATTAATTTAATTCCGGACTTGGAGCACCTTGTAGTTACCCCGTAATCCCGAGATGCCAAGAGCCGGGATTTATTCCTAAGAAAATCACGAGCCGACTCGTTGTTTTTCCTCTTTTTCCGCGTTCCGACCTTCGTTTCGGGTTAAAAATAACAAAGGGTCATTTTCGACCCTCGGTCCGTGCGTGGGGGAGGACAGAGGTCAGCTGACCCCTTGATCCCCACACCCCTTTTCTGCCATCTTGTCCTCTCTCTCTCCTCCTCCCCTTGCTTTCATTTCACGTTAGTCACTCACACGCTCCTTCTCTTCTCCTCTTTTCTCCTCTCTCCTCT
The DNA here is from genome assembly GCA_002319775.1 of Fagopyrum tataricum. Classification (NCBI taxonomy): domain Eukaryota; kingdom Viridiplantae; phylum Streptophyta; class Magnoliopsida; order Caryophyllales; family Polygonaceae; genus Fagopyrum; species Fagopyrum tataricum. The sequence goes on along the minus strand of CM008282.1, from coordinate 39,300,170 downwards.
TCTCCATGTTTGCTTGAAGTTGGACTGTGGACTGTAGTGGAGAAGTTCCAGCTTTGTTTTGGTAAGCTCTTTCCTCTCCTTCCCCTCTCTTCTTTGTTGTCTTTCTCCCTTCCTTCTTCCATCCTTCATCCATAGCCATGGATGCAGCTTTTGAGTGGTTTTTACTCAACTCCTTGCATGGCTGCATTCTTAGCTCGATTAGGTCGAGGAGAGGTGCCTAAGACCAGTGGTGGGTGTTTGGAGAAGATCCAGCAAGAGAAGAAGCACTTGGGGGCCAAGGATCCACGATCGAAAACGAAGAAGACGACGTTCTGCAGCACGACCGCGGGTGCGGCTCGGCATGGCCGCGGGGCGGCGTCAGGCTCACGGCTCAGCATGGCCGCGGGGCGGCAGCAGGCTCCGGGGCTCCAGGACAAGACGGCCGCAGGGGGCGGCCTCTGGTTCCGCAGGGGCGGCTCCTGCTCCGCCGGGGCGCCAGCTTGACTCCGCGATTGCGTTTCTTTGACAGTAGGCTTCTCCTCTCCTTTCCTCTTCATTCCTTCCTTAGTATTGATGTTGGATCATGTTAGTAGCATGCCTAGGATGGATCTAGAGTAGCTTGGAATGCCACTTAGTGGTTGTGAACCTAGGAGCCCTTAAGGCTCGATGTAAGTGATGGATATGAGCATGTGAGCATGATGGACCTTCTAGGCTAGCTTGTGCCTCTTTGGTTGAGGATTACTCTTGTGGAATTATGGACTGTTGTGGGATGTTGCACGTGTTGAGAGTGTGATGAGTATTTGGGACCTAGGATGCGTTTCCTAGTTTGAGGGTTAGGTGATCTTGCGTAGATCACTAGAGTGAAGTCTAAGACTTCTTGAGTGTGACTATGTATTGATATGCATATCTCTTTGTGTAACACCCCAAATCCGCGGGACTCGGGGCGCTACGGGAGAGACCGCACAATGGGTCCCGACCCTTAGCCTGACAACAATTTCACTGGACCTTTCAACAATAGCACAGAATAAAGGCGGAAAACTGAAATACGTTTTTAATGTATGCGGGACAAAAAGTAAAGTACAATTGGGAAACTCAGCAGAGTCCTCAAAACAACATAATACGGTACAAAAATCTAACACATGACACAAACCATAAAGATAACATAAAAACCATGACTAAAACCCATCCCCGTCCTAAGATGTACGGAGACCCCGGCTGTCCACTCCTCCGTTTTACTCGCGGCGTCCCTAACCTGCAAGTCAACTACATAACCGGTTTAAAACCGTTAGCTAGCATTCTAAGCATTAAGATAATGGGAAAGGCACAAACACACATAAGAATCACAAAACATAAATCACGCAAGTCCAGTTTATTATCTTTAATTTCCTTAACTCGTATCCCGTTCTAATTTCAACTTCGGTTGTGACACGAGACCCCAATGGTCTCGCCCCAGTCCCTATTTCCGGCAAGGAACGGTAAGGATGTATCCTTCTGTCTCACCCACACGGCTAGTCGCCGGGAACCTCCCACTCTCGCAAGAGTTGGGCAGATGATGTCACCGCCCGTTATCATACACTTGGGCCAACATTACTTATAAAAGTCGGTGGTCCTATTTTACCGGTTTAATGATTATGACAAATACGTAAACACACACCACCCAAACACGCATCATGCTAATACATAGAATAAGCGCTAAGTAAGTCCGGGAGACTTACCTCGTCCAAACGCTACTCACAAACGCTCGTGCTTCCCTTGGGAAGAAGTACTCAACCTGTTCACAACAAGGTATCCATAAAAACCCGCTCAACTCGAGAAGTCTAGGACTTCTGCACCAATGATCTACGCGGATCATTTGACTCACATTCTAGGACTGCGTCCTAGAGTCTACCATAATTATCATCAAATCGACGTAAAAGCTAACGAGGTCTAAACACGCTCTTCACATTCTCCTAAGGTCTCAAAAGCCGCTACTTGGCATTTCTCTAAGTTATGTTAATTCCAACCTATCATGCTACTACGGACATAACTAGATTGATATGAAATTCGTGACTTTTATCGGGATTCGGAACCTAGCATGAAATTGCACAATTTAGCCCATACGCTAAATTGATCATCAAATATAATATATCGAAACCTATTATAAAACTCGTTCATAATTTCCGAAGTTTAAACTCGCTAACGTATTTTCCGGGGCAAATATACACTTCTTAAGTCATATGGGTCAAAACCGTAATTAAAACCTTGGGGCAATTTCCGACAAAAACCCAACAGAGGGTATAATTGCAACAAATTCAGAAATCTGGGTCAAACTGCAATAACTCAAAACTCTGGGTAATTTCTGCAAATTAACATAAAACTGAGGGGGCCGAATGTAATTATACCTAAAGTGAGGGGGGCCGACTGTAATTAAGAGGAAAGTGCTTCGGCCTGTTTCTGCGCGTTTTCCGGCGACTCCAGCGGCGGCAGGGGCTGCGATGACCTCCCTCGACGGCCCAAGTTGAGGGCGTCCCGATGGCAGAGGCTCCCGGTGGTGTTGACAGCAGAGAGAGAGAGAGATCGCTGAGGGCTGCGTGGGTGAGGCGTCGGCGGCTCCGGCAGCGAGGGCGGTTGGCTTCGCGGTGGCGTGTTCTCCGGTGGCGGCGGCAGAGAAGAGAGGGAGCTCAAGCGACGATTCCCGGCAGTTCGATGGGAGAGAAGGAGATGGTGGCCGGAGGTGAAACAGAGGGTGAGGGAGTCGGGAGAGAGAAGGAGATAGGGTGCGAGGGATCCGGTGGTGGTGCGAGAGGCGAGAGTGAGCGGCTCGGGTCCGGCGCAGGGGACGGCGGTGGTTCCAACGGTGGAGGAAGTGAGAGGAGATGGGAGACCGGGGCTGAGAAAGTGAAGAATGAGAGGGAGAGGAGGGGGTGGTCATTGTTGGGGAGGAGGGAGCAGGGCCTTGGACCGAGGGGTCGGCCTCGGGTGCACAGCAAGGAACGAGAGGTCGGGGTAGGGCGGCAGCGTGCTCCTGCAGGGGGTAGGGTGTTGCAGGCTAGCTCTAGAAGAAGAAAGAAAAGGAGAAGCAGCGCTGGAACGGAAAAGAAGAAAAGAAGAGAAGGAAGAGGAGAGCGCCAGCGTGGCGTGGGGCCCGACGGCGTGGCGCCTGCGTGGCGTGGGGCCCACGCTGAGGTGGAAAAAAGGTGAGGTAAAGGAAGAGATAAGAAACGGGTTTAAAACTCGTTAAAATTAATTCTGTAACGGATGTTACGGGGTCGGAATAATTTCCGACATTCTCAATTTTACGGTTTACGGGTCGGAATATTTTCCGAACATTTCCGTAAAATAATTTACGGAAGGAGAAATAAAAAGATAAATTCCCGGACGTTACATTGTGAGCAGGTTGTGGGCTTCCTCCTTAAGGAAGCAAGAGTGTGGTTGACTTGGGTTTGGTGACGAGGTAAGTCTCCGGACTTACTTAGCTCGGATTTTATGTATTAGCATTGATGTGTGTTTGGTGGTGTGTGTTTGTGCTTTTGTTATAACATTGAACCCGGTAATTAGGACCACCGACCTTATATATGGGTTGGCTCAAGTGTATGATAACGGGCGGTGACATCATCTGCCTAGCCCTGGCGGGGTCTAGGAGGTTCTCGGCGACGAGTCCGGCGGGTATACGGGCGGATGCATCCGCACCATTCCTTGCCGGTAAGGGACCGAGGCGAGACCACTGGGGTCTCGTGTCACAACGGAAGTTGAATTAGAACGGAATACGACTTAATAATAAAAAGATAATAAACCGGACTTGTGTGATTTATGTTTTGTGCTATATGTGTGTTTGTGCCTTCACCGCTTTTCTAATGCCTAGAATATGAGCTAACGGTTTTAAACCGTGTTGTAGATGACTTGCAGGTTATGGATGCCGCCGAGTGAGGTGGAGGAGTGGGCAGTCGGGGTCTCCGTACATTATAGGACGGGGATGTTTTGAGTCATGTTTCATGTTCTTGTTTATGGATGTTGTCGTACGTTTAGACTTCGTATCAGATTATGTTGTTTTGAGGACTCGGCTGAGTTTCCAAGTTGTAGTTTCTTACTTTTCGGTTTCCGCATACATTAAAAACGTATTGAGTTTTCGTCTTTATTTGTGCCTTGTTGGAAGGTCATAGGCTAAGGGTCGGGACCCATTGTGAGGTCTCGCCCGTAGCACCCCGAGTCCCGCGGATTTGGGGTGTTACAAAAGTGGTATCAGAGCCCTAGGTTAACAACAATGGCACTCGCAATCTTTTAAAGGCCGGATGAGGTATAAAACAGAACCCACACGGGTTCTGACTTTTCATTTTCAAAATCATATGCATGAGTCGGGTTTGGGTTAGAATGTACGGGACCACCGCTCCTTCCGCAGACCTCGGCGACGTAGATCTCTGGATTAGAATTAGGTATATATAGTTATATATATGACCTTAGGATGTTTGTGGATTTGTATGTACCTAGCTACGTATGTGACCTTAGGATGTTTTGGACTTGTATGTTTTGAATATGCTTTATGACTATGTTTACCTTTATGCTTTTAGAAGTATTAACCTACTGAGATCATAAATAGTACCTACATATTTATACTTAAGTAAACGTCAGACGCTATTAGATGGCACGTACGAGAGCTACCGCTTACGTAGGACCCGCTAGGGGTAGACCCTCTCTTTTTTCCCCTACCGTCCCGAGACGGGGACGAGTACGAAGACCTCCAGGCGCAAGAGGTTGGGGACGTGCCCCCATTGCGGACCCGCCAGTATGGATCCACCAGCAGTTGAGGTTCCCGTAGAGGATGTCGCAGAGAGCATCGTTCCCGAGGCTAGAGATACGGACCTAATAGAAAGAGGATAATACGATATCATCACCTTAGAGATGACGTAAGCAAAAGGGCAACTAAGTAAAAGAGAACTCGAGACAACTTAAGAGCAATCAAGATGGAAGCGGTTCTAAGGGAGCCATAATCGAATGACGACAAAAACAATGGAGATAGCAAGGAGGAGATGGGTGCATTCTAAACAAGGTTAAAGGCGGTGTTCCATCACGAGAAGTGAAACTTTCCCTAGACGCTCCTAAGCTTTGGAGTCAAGATGAGACACGTGATCGAACCGAGGGTGAAAGATGTAAGATACCGTAAGTTCAGCTTACGAGGTACCATCAAGTGAAGAGTCAACATTACGAGAGTTATGAGAAGAATGGCAAGGTGGGGATTCACGCGGAGTTGACCGGTTTCCTTTATGACGATAAGGCGAAGAAACACCAAAAAGGAGGAAGTGTGTATAAATGATGATCCTAAGAAGATGAGAGCAAGACGTGATCCTAACTAATGTTAGAGATTTTGAGGAAACGCGCTTACAAGACATCATGAAGCGCGGTTAAGCCTATGAAGGCGAGTCATGTGACTCAACAACGCCGAGAAGGGTATATTTATCTCGCATAAGGAAAAGGAAGCGTGGAATGAAGAATGAGCTAACGGAGTTTAAGGTACCCCGAGAGGGTAGCCTTCATGAGAGTGGTAACATGGAAGCCTAGAAGAATGGTAAGTCTTTGACATAGGAGAAGGTCATTTACCAACTAATTGGTGACAACCGAGAACGCGCATGTGCGGGTGGTCTATGGATGAGTGTGGGGGAGAGTAACCAGGCTGTGGAATCCTAAAGGAATGGTAACAAGAGCTTAGATTATATCTTAAACTCTTGTTTTGAAGTTGTTATGGAGAACACCAGTTTTCGGGAAGAGAGACGGTTATCTCCATTTGTACATCGACTACAATGAGCCGAACAAGATTACAATGAAGAACAAGTACCCTCTCACCACGTGTAGATGATCTACTCGACAGGTTGCAAGGGTCGGTGGTCTCTTCTAAAATCGGGTTAAGGTTGATTGTCACCAATTGGGAAGTCGAGATTGGGGTAGTGCAAACATCGCATACTGGACACACCATGGTCACTACGAGTTGTAGTGATTCCATATGGGCTTACTAATGCCCGAATAGGACATTCTGGTCTACTCTCGAAGAAGAGAGAAGTTGTATGACCAGTTGTCTCGGGATGACAACTCCGAAGGATGTGAAAGAAGTTGCAAGTTTCTTGGATGGGCTGATCATTACCGGATTGTGGGAAGATTCTCCAAGTAACACCATCTATGGCTAACCTACTCCGGATGACGATGAAGTATTGAGTGGGACAAAAATAGACAATGGAGTCGTCGGGAGTAAGAGGATATTCATTGGTGCAACTGCTCTGAAATTGCCTCGAGGTACGATCGGTTTGAAGTGTACAAGTGATTCTTCAAGACATGGTCTTGATTGAGTATGGAGAGACGATGCAAAAGTTATAGCATACATGTCTCGTTAGTAGAGGTAGTGTGAAGCAAAGTATTTCCTTCATTACTTAGAACTTGCAACAAGAATGAAGGAAACGTAACATCAAAGGTTGGTTGGACAAGAACCAAGCCGACGGTGTAAATTGAGAGTTCGATCTTCTTTGTTAGAGACAAGCAAAGAGGAAACATAATGGAAGTGTTGCAGTGCGAAAGACCCAAGAAGGAAGTTGAGTCTCCGAGAAGGAAGTCTACCAGGTTCATTTGGTCCGAGCCTTGTCAGCACAACTTCGAGGAGCTGAAGAGGAGGTTAACCTTCGCTCCTGTTTTAGCCAGCCTGAGGGCGTGGAGGTTTCTGTAGTGTATAGCGACGCCTCCAAGCTAGAACTGGAGTGCGTTTGATGTAGAGGGGTAGGGTTATTGCGTACGCTTTTCGGCATTTGAAGCCGTACGAGGAGAATTACCCTACCCACGATCTTGAGCTAGAGGCAGTGTTTCATGCCCGGGAGATCTGGCGACATGACTTGTACGGGGCTACATGCCAGATCTTCACAGACCATAAGAGTCTGAAGTATATATTCACTCAGCGGGAGTTGAATAACCGCCAGAGGAGATGGTTGGAGCTGATTAAGGACTTTGACTTGGAGATTTTATACCATCCCGGGAAGGCGAACGTAGTCACCGGTGCTTTGAGTAGGAGAAAACCTCGGGAGGAGGTGATAGCTCGGCTTACGGTTCAGCCTCAGCTGCAGAGGAATTTGATGGGTTTGGAGTTGGATATCCGGTTCCCGGGTACGGACAGTTGTTTGTCCGAATTGGAGGTACTACCTGACCTGCCCGGAGAGATCGGCAGAAGCAGGAGAGATGTCCCATTTTGATGAGGATCCGGGACAGGATGTCCCGAGGAGAGGCGCCGCAGTTTGTCATGGGAGCAGACGGGCGATTGAGACGCCAGAGACGTACTTGTGTACCGTCAGACCAGGAGTTGAGAGAGCGGATTTTGCATGGGGCACGTTCCGCACCTTACTCGGTGCACCCAAGCACGAGTAAGATGTACAGGATCTTAGAAGATTTTATTGGTGGGGCGGGCTCAAGCCCGATGTAGCTAGATAGGTGGCCCAATGCGCAACCTGCCAGCAGGTCAAGATCGAGCACCAGAGACGGAGGAGAACTTCACCCACCGCCCATGCCACGGTGGAAGTGGGAGGACATATCCACAATTGTTAGATTGTGAGATTACATGGAATACCGAAGACCATCATCTCGGACAGGGACAGGCGTTTTACCTCAAGGTTTTGGCACGCGTCGATGGGCATGGCAACCGTATGATGCATTGTATGGACGGAGATGTTGTACTCCCTTATGTTGGGATGAGCGGGGGAGTTTTAGCGTTGTAGCTCCAGATCAGGTACAGGACGACGTGGCTAGAGTTGCTTTGGTCCGAGAGAGGATGTTGACCGCGCAGAGCCGTCAAAGGTCGTATGTGGACAAGAGGTGTAGACCTCTCGAGTTCAGGGTAGGAGCTCAGGTGTGGTTCAGGGTATCACCGACGCGGGGCGTCAGGCGATTCGACATTAAGGGGAAGTTAAGCCCCGATATGTCGGTCCATTCAAGATCTTGGAGAAAGTCGGTGAGGTGGCATACCGGTTGGCATTGCCACCTCGGTTAGAAGGTATACACCCGGTATTCATGTCTCTCAGCTGAGAGAGTACATACACGACCCGAGACACATCATCAGTCACGAGGACTTAATGGTCGAACCGAACCATACATTTGTAGAGCATCCTATAGCAGTTTTAGAGTGGAGTACGAGGCGCCTTCGATCGGAGGAGATACCGATACTGAGAGTGCAGTGGTCGAGACGAGGAGTCGACGAGGCTACATAGGAGACGAAGGATAGTATCCGGAGAAACTATCCTGAGTTTTACGCAGATTTAGCGACATTGATAAGACCGGCGGGTTAGCCCCGAGATCTTCCTTGTTTGTTCTGTGTGATTATGTGATTTGGTTTGAGATATTTGTACCTTGCGAGGTCTTGATGTGATGCGATTCGTAGACTTAGATTAGAGCCTATAGTTGATGAGTTCCACGGGGTTACGAGACGGGTTGGTTGGAGAGTGTTGGCTTTAGCAAGTTTCGGGATGAAACTTGTTTTTAGGGGGGTTAGTTGTAACGTCCGGAATTTTATTAATTTAATTCCGGACTTGGAGCACCTTGTAGTTACCCCGTAATCCCGAGATGCCGAGAGCCGGGATTTATTCCTAAGAAAATCCCGAGCCGACTCGTCGTTTTTCCTCTTTTTCCGCGTTCCGACCCTTCGTTCCGGGTTAAAAATAACAAAGGGTCATTTTCGACCACTCGGTCCGTGGGGAGGGACAAGAGGTCAGCTGACCCCTTGATCCCCACACCCCTTTTCAGCCATCTTGTCCTCTCTCTCTCCTCCCCTTGCTTTCATTTCACGTTACTCACTCACACACTCCTTCTCTTCTCCTCTTTTCTCCTCTTTTCTCTTCTCTTCTCCATGTTTGCTTGAAGCTTGAACTGTGGACTGCAGTGGAGAAGTTCTAGCTTTGTTTTGGTAAGCTCTTTCCTCTCCTTCCCCTCTCTTCTTTGCTGTCTTTCTCCCTTCCTTCTTCCCTACTTCATCCATAGCCATGGATTAAGCTTTTGAGTGGTTTTTACTCAACTCCTTGCATGGCTGCGTTCTTAGCTCGATTAGGTCGAGGAGAGGTGCCTAAGACCAGTGGTGGGTGTTTGGAGAAGATCCAGCAAGAGAAGAAGCACTTGGGAGCCAAGGATCCACGATCGAAAACGAAGAAGACAACGTTCTACAGCACGGCCGCGGGAGCGGCACATCACCGCCGCGGGAGCGGCACAACACCGCCGCGGGTGCGGCTCGGCATGGCCGCGGAGGCGGCGGCAGGCTCCGGGGCTCCAGGACAAGACGGCCGCAGGGGCGGCTCCCTTCCGTCGCGGGTGCGGCCGGAAGAGCCGCGGGTGCGGCCGGCAGCGCCGCGGGTGCGGCCGGAAGCGCCGCAGGGGGCGGCCTCTGGTTCCGTAGGGGCGGCTCCTGCTCCGCCGGGGCACCAGCTTGACTCCGCGATTGCGTTTCTTCGACAGTAGGTTCCTCCTCTCCTTTCCTCTTCGTTCCTTCCTTAGTATTGATGTTGGATCATGTTAGTAGCATGCCTAGGATGGATCTAGAGTAGCTTGGAATTCCACTTAGTGGTTGTGAACCTAGGAGCCCTTAAGGCTCGATGTAAGTGATGGATATGAGCATGTGAGCATGATGGACCTTCTAGGCTAGCTTGTGCCTCTTTGGTTGAGGATTACTCTTGTGGAATTATGGACTGTTGTGGGATGTTGCAAGAGTGTGGTTGACTTGGGTTTGGTGACGAGGTAAGTCTCCGGACTTACTTAGCTCGTATTTTATGTATTAGCATTGATGTGTGTTTGGTGGTGTGTGTTTGTGCTTTTGTTATAACATTGAACCCGGTAATTAGGACCACCGACCTTATATATGTGTTGGCTCAAGTGTATGATAACGGGCGGTGACATCATCTGCCTAGCCCTGGCGGGGTCTAGGAGGTTCTCGGCGACGAGTCCGGCGGGTATACGGGGGGATGCATCCGCACCATTCCTTGCCGGTAAGGGACCGAGGCGAGACCACTGGGGTCTCGTGTCACAACGGAAGTTGAATTAGAACGGAATACGACTTAATAATAAAAAGATAATAAACCGGACTTGTGTGATTTATGTTTTGTGCTATATGTGTGTTTGTGCCTTCACCGCTTTTCTAATTCCTAGAATATGAGCTAACGGTTTTAAACCGTGTTGTAGATGACTTGCAGGTTATGGATGCCGCCGAGTGAGGCGGAGGAGTGGGCTACGTTTAGACTTCGTATCAGATTATGTTGTTTTGAGGACTCAGCTGAGTTTCCAAGTTGTAGTTTCTTACTTTTCGGTTTCCGCATACATTAAAAACGTATTGAGTTTTCGTCTTTATTTGTGCCTTGTTGGAAGGTCCGGTGAAATTGTTGTCAGGCTAAAGGTCGGGACCCATTGTGAGGTCTCGCCCGTAGCACCCCGAGTCCCGCGGATTTGGGGTGTTACAACAAAAAACTACGCTAAGTATCAATTCACGGGTTGTTTTAATATATAAGATAGATAAGAAGTCATGTGTAAAACATATACTAATAAAAAGAAGGATAAAACAAAGCATAAAATTTAAATTAACTATATTAAATAATTATATATTAAAATGTAAATGAAAGATATTTATATAATACAAGTAACATGTCTAAGTTAAAAATTACAATATCAAATAGTTAAATTTAAATAGTGAATTACCTAAAGTTAATAAGACTAATAGCATATGTTAAATTATTAAAATAATAAATATTCCTAAAAAGATTTTTTTTTAAAAGTCAAAATAATAACAATTATCAATTAACTCAAAATAATAATAACTTTGAAAATTATTAAAAATGATACATACTATCAACGTATTTATAAAAAAAATAATATAACTTAAAATATTCAAACTTTGGTGATGATTTGACAATAGATTTTTTTCGCATGTCATTAACAAATGTAGGATTATGAGTGTAATGTGGATTTTTTTAAAAATAAAGTAAAATTTCAAAAGGCATAAAATTAGTAAAATATTATTAATTTTTATAAAAATTAGAAACTTTTTTGTAAAAAAAATTTCCAAATTTTTTTCTTTGATTTTTTAATTACTTTTGTATGAATGCAGAAAATTATTAAAAATATCTGATTTATATTTAAAAAGTCCTTTTTAAAAAAATATAAATTAATATTTTTTTGAATTTTTTTTCCGATTGTTTCCATATATTTGTAATATAATTTATGATCTTTTTATACAAAATCATTCGAAAATATTTGAAATTTTTTGAAGAAATTTTATTATCAATTTTTTTTAAAAGAAAAAAAAAACCCTTTATTACTAAAAAAATTTATTCTTAAATTTATTTATTATAAACAAATAAAGAAATATTTTTGTTAATCTTTAAAAAAATCTGAATTTAGAAAATAAAAGTTATAAGTTTCAAAAAAATAAAGTTTAATTGAAAATTAAAATTATAAGTTAAAAATGTTAATATCTTTGAAAGTTTAAACATAAAATAAATTTTATAAGTTTTGAAAAAGAAGCAACGTTCATTTGAAAAATATTCAGTTGAAAAATATAATTAAATAAAATAACATTAAATTTAAATTAAAGATTATAAGTTTTAGAAATAAAAAAATTGAAACGAAATAACATAATATAAGTTGAAAAATATTAAGAACTTCAAAGTTAGATTGCAAATCTTAACTATTTCAATTTTAAAATTATCATAATTAAAGGTCAATTAATAGTATGAAGAACTAATAGAGAAATTAGTTAGTACAATATTTGAAATAAATTCTTAAATTGAAATTTTAAAACGGATTCGTTTTTAAAAAAAATAAATTCTTATGTTAAAAGTCATAAATTAAGTAAAATATCTTTTATTTTTATAAAAAAAATCGAAACTTTTTTTAAATTTTTTTCCAGATTTTTTTTTTCAAAAAACTTTTGTGTAGATGACAAAAATTTTTTACTAAATATATTTGATTTATTTTTAAAAAGTTGATGTTTGTTTTTAAAAAATTGAATTTTTGTATTATGGTAAAAAAAAATCATTTTTTTTTTCGTATAATTTTAAAATTAGATTTTTTTCAAAAAACGTTCATTTGATAAATTCAATTTTAAAATCGATTTTTTTTAAAATGAAAAAACACTTATTCTAAAAAAAACAAACTTATTTTAATTTTAAAAATTTATTTATTCTATAAAAATGAAGAAATATTTTTGTTCATAATTTTCAAAAAAATATGCTTTTAGAAAAAGATAAAGTTTATAATTTTTTGGAAAAAATAAAGTTCAATTGAATAATAAAAATAATTAAAAAATATTAAGATTTTTTATAGGTTAAATAAATAAGTAAAGTTTATAAGTTATAAAAAAAGTAACGTTATGTTGAAAATTGTAAACAAATAAAATTAAATTAAATTTAAAATAAAGTTATAAGTTTTAGAAAATATAAAGTTCAATTTAAAATGAAAAAATAAAAGTTGATAATATATTAAGATATTTAAAATTAGATTGCAAATCTTAACTATTTTGATTTTTAAATAACAAATAATTAAAGGATATTAATAATATGAGGGAGTAATAAAAAAAATTAGTTAGTAAAATATTTAAAATAACTTTATAAATAAAATATTTAAAATAATTTATTTTAACATGGTGGGACCTGAATTAACAAAAAATTGACACGTGTAAATTTAACGACGTGGATAAACCAGATTGTGTCACATGTAAATTTAATGACGTGGATTTACCAGACTGTGTCACGTGTAAGTTCACATGCTGCTTTAGTATATAGATAGATAAGATCAGAAAAAGAAAAACAAAGCAACAAGATCGGAAATGCAAAGCAGTAGAAAACTGAAATATTCAACCAAATTACGGACCCTAAATTGCTCATCTTCAAGATTTTGCTTCTATATATTTTATAAAACCTTCCATACATGAGAAACTTCTTATGAACTAGTATCAGAGTCAGTGTCTGAATTTGCATGCACATCAAATGGCATCCTCCTATTTGTATTTGATTCAAGTGGTGGGAGTCCATCGTCATCACTTGAACCATTATCCTCTTCGTCATGCTGATCCTCCGTAATTTTACTCGAGTTGTTGCTGCTAGATGAGTTGAATGATTCTGGCCTGTTGTAAGGAGGCAGGGAAAGAGACATCAGCGTCCAAATAAGAAAAATAAATAACAAGAGTAGTCCTCAGGCATCTAACAGTTCCCTTGCCTTTCCAAGCAAAAAATCCTATGATCTAGCATATAAAATAATTTACAGTTGACAAGAACGATATGAAATGGATAGTATGTCGGCTCTTAGTTGTGGACTGTTCTCTCAAAGTGCACATAGGCAAATTGAGTATCTCGCTGCAAAGGCAACATTGAGCTATTAACTCAAAGAATGAAAAGAGGGCAATTCTAGTTGATGGAAAAAAGAGGAAACTTTCTTGCTAATGAAACTGCAGGCCTTTCTAAGAGTAGAAGCGAGCTTTGTTACAGAAGCTGTTTCAAAGTTTGTCACAGTTAAGAACGAGTCAGTGGATAATCAAGGCAAGCTAAGTTCCCATACAGTTGGTTGTTTTGCATTTCCACTAGAGAACCTAAACTGAGCCTAAACACAATTTGGTAAAAAAAACCAAGCAATAATAAGAAAACAAACCAGCAAGTTCATCCTAACCAAAACAAAAATGGTATTAATTGGTGTTTCTTACAGCTCCAGATGTGCTAAATCAAGATCTAGCAGCTAATACAAAAGTAGTTGGAGGAGAAAAATATGCACCATTTTTGAGATTTCTTGAGCTGTCGAACTTGTTCAAAGAAGAGAACTCGAGAGACAATACATGAAACTTTGCTACCAGATTTAAGAACCTCCTCTCTATCACTTTCATCAACTACTACAAAGCTACCTGTAAAATTTATCAGGCATGATTCATTATGAGTTTCAAGACAGCTGCAGTTTGGAATCAATAAAATATGCCATAATATTGTCAATGAACGTAGCAATTTACCACTTTAGATTTCAAACACTACTTGCATGCACAGCAATTTCCAAAAAAGTTACTGGTTTTCCAAGTAGTTGCATACCATCACCCCAGAACAATTTAGCAAGTGCCATGGTTTTTCTATTTCAGATTATTAAGATTTTGCAAAAAACAATTGAATAGCTTAGAAACTACACATTCCACTACTCCACAAATGCAAGAAAAGTGCATGATAAAAAAAAATTTATGACAGCAGTTCATAATGGATCTTTCACTAACAAATACTTACCCGTCTTTACCCACATGCTCTTCTGAAACTTAGCTGGAAACAATGCCAATGATTTCTCACCTTTAGCATCTCTTACCTGCAATGCAGTTCATAAGAAAAAAAGCCACCACTAGAACCACACTGAGACATGTTCAATAGAAACTAACATACATGTCCTAAACAAAAAATAAATAGTGATGAAAAAAGGAGTGAAATGGTTCAATTTCCATGCATAAACTATAAGGAATTTTAGTAAAAATATTAGGCCAAGTAAGACACCTCAACAGGCTTTTAGTTAGCCACCAACCTTGCCCCTAAAAGGCCAAAACTCCTCTTAATTGGGAAAGAGCGATGGTATATGTGACAAACAATCAAACATTGCCAAAAAAAAAGAAGATGTTTTTTAGGATTAATATGCAACAACAGAGAATACATAGGAATTGAATAAGTACCCTATCAAATGGTTAGTTAACATTCTATTTTCCTCATAGAACAAAGTTGAGAAAGGTTTCACCATTCTCATAGCTTGTTTGTCTGATAACTAAGAGCAGTGGATTCGTCTCTCCTATTGATATATATACTCAGAAGAAAGGACTATTTCACGATTGAAATCGAAGGAATCACAGTTACTACTATTAGCATTAAAATAAAGAAGCTGACAAATAACAAAAATTTCCACAAAACTTTTATTTAAGCAGCCTGACATCTAATGCGTGTCTCCTCTCTTTACCTTTCCATTCTCTACCTCTTAGTTAGTGAAACATTGCAACAGTCCACCTTGAGATAATTTCAAGATTTCCAGAAAACAGACCTAGAACTCCAAACTTTTTAAATATAAAGTACCAACATATTTGTAGGGTAAACATACAAGTGATTTATTGCTAAGTGTACCTCGATAATATTGGAACCTCTGAGGGAAACAACCTGCATTATACACTGGCCATCTTCAAAATTTATGTTCTCCTCTTCCACTTCCCTCTTCAAATTCTTTCTTCCTGCTCCCATCACCTTCCGAATAATGTTCGCAAGCCCAATTCACCAATAACAATCTTATCACTGCTGACACAAAATTAAAGGTATGAGAAGAGGAATTCATATATAATTTTAAAGCTATCGGGTGGCAAGGAAATCTGGAAAGGTATATGCATTTTCATGCTGATATCGGTAGTTAAATTATACTTAAGTCAATTAATTTGAACTCTAATGACATGCACTTCGTAATGGATTACAGAGTCATTATGCAATTTGAAATATTTCTTGCAGAGGAGAACCACTAGCCAATAGCCAATAGCCAATAGCCAATCGCCATTAACTCGTAAACGACGACTTGAACAAGCATTCAGTGATACAGTAGAAGACCAAGCATACACTCATATAGTAAAACTAGAAGACGAAGGCTTGAAGAAGAAGAGGAAGGAGACTGCTTACCTTGAAAATACCGATGACTATCTAGTCGAAGAGGATCGAGACCGCAGAGGCGAAGATGGCTGAAGAATGAAGATCGGTTTCCGCGGATGGGGTTAGGGACTTAGGGTTAGTCGATCGGGAGATTTTGGATGGGAGACAGAAAGTAACGGAAGGGTTTGGTCGACGTCCGTTCCCACCCTATATTTCCGGTCCGCTCTCCAATCCAGGGTTTTTAAAAATTCCGGTCCGGACTTAAAAGGTCACATCGGATCGGAATGTAATTATTTTTATTTTTTACTAATTTAAATTTATATATGTTAAAAAATTACGTATATTTTGTACATATTTAATAAATAAATAAAAAATAATTTTTGAAAAAAATATTTTTTAATTAAATTTATTTTATTTGGTTAGGCTCAGAATGGACCGGACTGTAACCGGCCGGTCCCGGTCCGGTCTCTGGTCTAAATTTCTAGGTTCGGTAAGACCCGTAGATTAAAACAACAATTTATTATATATAAACTGCAGTTTGAAACAACGGTTTTTTTAATATATTTTTTTACAAATAAACCGTACTTTCAAATTGCAATTTATATTATTATTTAAATAATAGGCTTTGCTTTCTATATTTGTTAGTTTAAGCTTTGGAGAGTCAACACCCCTTCCATATTCCTAATAATCAAGACTCTTTCTATTTGCACCTTCGTACACAAACCTGTTTTCGGCCATCGTTCCTTCTTCGATCTCCGATCATGGGTCCAAATCGACAATTTCGGTGAACAGTGTCATTCTCCGCAACTATTAGGACCCAGAAGGGAGCTTTTAATGGCGATTGTTATTTTCATTACTACTGTTAGAAGACCCTAAGCCGGCTCAAAGGCCGGTGCAACCTGCACTCTTGTACATGCCTCAACATTTTATTGGAGCTCATATCAAAGAAAAATAATACCATTCTAAATGCTCAAGGATAAGGAGGACTTGTATTGTGGTTGCTGTTGCATATGGTAAGTGAAATCGTGTAATTGAAATTGGATAACTAAACTTGGTTAGTTGAGTAATTTTGAAAGAACAATCTTTGTAAGTTGGGTAATTGAAGTTGGGTATTAACATATTGGGTACCACACTTGGTATTAATATATGTTGGGTATTAACATCCATTGGGTATTAACATACATTGGGTATTACGTTAGTATTAACATATATTGTATCAGACTTGGGTATTACGTTAAGTAGTAGGTTGGGTATTAATGTATTGGGTATTACGGTTTAATATATTGGGTATTACGGCTGGGTATTAACATATTGAGTATTACGGTTGGGTATTAACATATTGGGGTAACAAAATGAAAAATTGTTTTTCCTTGTTTCTAGGATTATTACAAATATTATTTAATTAAACTTTTTTTTTAATTTCTTTTCTCTTTTCCAAGGATTATTTTTAAAAAGACACCTCCTATATTTATAAAAGTGCATATTTTGTCTATCATAAATAAAATTTGCATAATTTGTATTCTCTATAATAAAGTGCATAGATTCCAAAATCATATATATATATATATATATATATATATATATATATATATATATATATATATATAGGGTCAAGATCCGGTAGGAACCACCCTTAGAGTAGGAAATAAGAACCTCTAAGATCCGTTGGATTAAAATTTGAACGAACATGATGGAAGGTACATAATAAGCTTCCATAGGTGAGATTCATATGATTGTTCAATTTTCACAAATAAATCATTAAATAATATACATATTAGGAAAACAAATATCCTATTTTTGAGCTATCCCAAAAATAAACGTTGAATGAATTGATTCTCATTGACTAGTAAATTTTTATATAGAAGGATGCTCGTTAATTTTATATTATAAGATTGATCGTTAATTTTATATTATAAGATTGATCGTTAATTTTTTTTAGTAGTTAATATATATAATACCATAAATTAACGACTAGAATTTTTTTTTTAAAAAAATAACGACTAGAATCAAACACTAATTTTAACGACTGATGATTTTACAAATACTAACGACCAAAATTTCTAAAAAAAATATATAATAACGATCAGAATCTTTTAAAAAAAAATTTACGACTAAAAAAAATTAACGATCAAAATTTGTGTTTTTTTATATTTTTTTTGAAGTGTTCCTACATGATCAAAAAAATTAACGATCAAAAAAATTAACAACTAAAAAAAAATAACGATCAAAATTTGTGTTTTTTTATTTTTAGTCGTTATTTTTTTTTTTGATTCTGGTCGTTAGTATTTGTAAAATCATCAGTCGTTAAAATTTGTGTTTGATTCTAGTCGTTAATTTATAGTATTATACATATTAACGAATAAAAAAAATTAACGATCAATCTTATAATATAAAATTAACGAGCATCCTTCTATATTAAAATTTAACGATAATGTAATGACAAAATTAACGATCATCCTTATATATAACAATTTAACGATCATGTAATGATCGTTAGAGGAAAAAGAATATACATTTAATTTTTATTATTTTAGTAATTAATTAAAAATATATAAGTCTATTAGAGGAAAAAGAATATCCCATTTTATTTACTAAAATATCCTACCATATATATCTTCAAATCATGTACGTTCATGGACTTTAATCTAACGGATGATATTAGTTCTTATTCCCTACCCTAAGAAGTGTTCCTACATAATCCTCTCTCTCTCTCTCTCTCTCTCTCTCTCTCTCTCTCTCTCTCTCTCTCTCTCTCTCTCTCTCTCTCTCTCTCTCTCTCTCTCTCTCTCTCTCTCTCTCTCTCTCTCTCTCTATATATATATATATATATATATATATATATATATATATATATATATATAGATTTGGTCAATCTTTAGATAGATAAAATGGTGGATCCTATAAATCTATGAACAAATGTGTCATCTCTAAACTTTGTTTTGATGTTTTATGTTAAATTCATCAACATGGTTGTATGTTAAATCGGGTGAATAACATTGGGTATGTAAAATCGGGTAACTAATATGAGTAAGTAAAGTCGGGCAAGTAACATTGAGTATGGAAATCGGGTAACTAATATTGAGTAACCGAAGTGAAGTTGAATATGTAACATTGGATATTGAAATCGGGTAACTAATATTGGGTAACCGAAGTTGGGTAGATGAGTGAAGTTGTATATGTAACGTTGGGTATCAAAATCGGGTAACTAATATTGGATAACCAAAGTGAAGTTGGTTATGTAACGTTGGGTATTGAAATCGGGTAACTAATATTGGGTAACCGAAGTTCGGTATATGAGTGAAGTTGGATATGTATGTTGGGTAACTAATATTGGGTAACCGAAGTGAAGTTGAATGTGTAATGTTGGATATTGAAATCGAGTAACTAATATTGGGTAACCGAAATTGGGTTTGTAATGTAAGGTATTGAAATCGGGTAACTAATACTGGATACCGAAATTGGGTAACTAATATTGGGTCACCGAAGTTGGGTACATGAGTGAAGTTGGATATGTAATGTTGGATATTAAAATCGGGTAACTAATATTGGGTAATCGAAGTTGGGTAACCAAAGTTGGGTAGCCGAAGTGAAGTTGAATTTGTAATGTTGGGTATTGAAATCGGGTAACTAATATGCGGTAACCGAAGTTGGTACATGAGGGGGTTGAGTATTAAAAGTTGGGTTTTGTTTTTTTTTTTCCTTCTTACTATGATTATTTAAAGAAAGCATTCTTTCACAAATAGAAAGTGCATACTTTGTATCCCTATAAAAAAAAAATACACACTTGCTAAATTCAGCTTTTTTTTATTAGTCTTAGATTTATATTTTGTCTTTTTTTAATTATGCATTTTATATTCCTATTAGACTAAGTGTCTGTTTGGTTGGAGTGGTGGAATGGAAACGAAATGGAATCGGTTAAGGGGAAAGAGTGGAAATGGAAATAATTTGATTACTTTAATGTGTAAAAAGACCTCTAAACAAACACAATTTTTTATTGATTCGGAATCATCCCGTTACCGGGAATGATTCCTAGCAATATCAAGCGAGCCCTAGATGTATTGCTTGACCCTTGCAAGGTTATAGTGGTTTTTTTTTATATCTTTTCTTATGTATGGGTTAGGCTATCCCATAATTGATTACTAATTACCTCAATTCCTTATTAATAGAAGAAGTGCGCCGAGATGCACAGGAGATCACCGGCTCTACTTCCAACTAATTTATTAATAAATAAAAGTAAAATTAGAAGTTAATCATCTATATGACATATGAGAATGAAGAAGTATTTTTAACAATTACCCGTGCAGGGTACGAGATATGCACTTGTATATATATATATATATATATATTGAGTACTTTTCTAACGATTAGGAGTAAAAACTAAAAACCTCTAATAGAAGTTAGATTATTCAATGAATGTTCATGATATTGAACCAGTGTAAACATTCATGATCGTGTTTCACTGGATAAAATTTGAAAATATACACCTTTTGTAAATAAGAAATTATATATGGAAATACACTAACTAGTTATAATGCAATTTTTGTGAGCTTCGCTTGGATGAAGTGTCGTATTTGTTCATGAGAAGGAGTCGAGGATAGGTGATCAGAATCTGAAGGCTCTAAAGGAGAGTCCAAAATCTGAGGTTTTCACCGATGGTCCATGGGAGTTGTGTAGTGCTTCTACAAACTTAGTCTCGTTGTTTCTTCCTCGCTTTGTTTGCCTTGCGTTTTCTTTGGTGCTCCCTCTGGATCGGCTCGATGTGATCGGAGTTTTCTTTTGATGCATTTTTCTCTTTTTTTATTGTTTTGTTACCCACATGACGGTTAGTCCGTTTTCCAATTTGACCGACCTTTCAATCCATTATACGGTGTGTTGTCTAGTGCATTGAACCGCTTTCCTTTATAAAAAAAACCCGTAAATGGCATGTAACTTCAATGATTCCTTCTTTACTTCCATCTTTCGGAGGCGAATCTCGTACTCTCTCTTCTTCGGATCCATAAAAGTGTCAAGTGATATTGAGTTGTCAGATATCTTCGTTGTAGTTACTGGTCTTTTTCCCGTCTTCTTCGAACTAGTTCGTCCAACAGGATGAACATATGAGTTATCTCTTTACACAATAACTGAGCATAAAATGACAACTCAATCATGGGTCTATTGTACACAATAAATGACATTTGACATTGTATTTGAATTCAAATCTAAATTTGATTTTTTTTATTTAAGGGATCTAAATTTGAATTTAGTTCCCCTCGTTTGAATATAAATTTATTTTCCCACTTAATTTCAAACTCAATCTCGAATTTTACCTAATATTCTTATTAAAAACAATTTTGGTTTCACATATCTACCACACATTTTTGTCTTCATTTTCTAATTTCAAAATGTCAAAAAGACCTCTGAGTTCTAGAACTCCTTCTGCATCCAACTCTTCTACTTGTTTAGTTGAGAGATGTGTGTCCCACATCAACAATACGATACTACATGAGCCTAACATATAAGTCCTAGGGTTACTCCTCCTATTGCTAATTGGTTTTAAGATGGAAGCTCAAATGCTTATGTGTGTAGGTTCACTTTGGCGTGCATACTCTCCACGTCTTTGGCCTACTGGCTATAAATGATAAATTAACCAAGAGCAAGTCCGATTCAGGTCCGTTATCATGTGTTTGAGTTGTGATTAAAGAAAATATGCTATCCGATTCGGGTCCGTTATCATGTGTCAAGTGTCAACTAGTCCATGATAGTTGTACTTGAGGGGGAGTGTTGAGAGATGTGTGTCCCACATCAACAATACAATACTACATGATCCTAACAAATAATTCCTAGGGTTACTCCTCCGATTACCAATTGATTTTAGGATGAAACCCCGAATGCGTAGGTTCACTTTGGAGTGCATACCCTCCATGTCTTTGACCCGCCGGATATAAAAGATAAATAAACATGTTCATCACCTCGTTCTTACACTCCCTCTCCTTCCCATTCTGAAACCAATCTGACTGTCATTGAAAATATGGAGGAGCTTCTGATGAACATGCATTAAAAAAATGTTGGAAGTTCACGATAACATTGAAGCCGGACATACATATAGAGAGAGAGATCACAAAGGCGGGTATGCTTGATTGTTCGAAGAATATATATTATCTATTTAAAGTCTATCTATAATGATGAGTTGTTTTTGACAAAGATTCCAAATCAGGTAACACATATTTCTTCGTGTTATCAATGCTTTGTCCCAATCTTTTCCATTCTTTCACCAACGTCCAGATGCAAGTGGTAGGCTGAGTGTTCGCTATTTTTACACCCATATAAACCTTTATCAATAATGATAAAAAATTCACAAGTTAGTAAAAATCACGGTATGCTTTAAATTTATAAAACTCTCAATAACAACTCAATTGCAGCGAACCCACAATGTATGGATCATATGTAGGATGAGTAAATATTCCAAGGTCGGTCTCAGGGATTAAATGAATGATTTGCAATAATGATCTAAAATAGAGTAAATCCACAAATAAGAATAAAGGTTGGAAAAGAAAGAGCAAATGTTTTTGAAGAGTTTTTGTGAAGTTCACAATCAAATAACAAATTCGATAGAAAACTGAATAAAGCAAATAAACAAACAATCAATTAATGGAGAAAAGAGATTCCAAGGATTCAAAGTCATTGTTTACACACATGGATTCAGGATATCTCACAAGGCATATATGGTTGACAAGCCACAGGGATGAACGTTTCTAAACTGATGGTCTATTACCGGGTAAGTCTCAAGACCATCTAGTTTCAATCCTAACTACCTATTACTGGGTAAGTCTCAAGGTAAAGAGGAGGGAAATTCTAAACAAACCAGATTAACAACTAAGGATAAGGTAAACCTTTACCGGATAAGTCTTAGGAATTACCTAACTCAACAAGGAATCTAAGCACATTCAATCCAATAGAGGTTTTCACCTCTATTACCAATGATCAATTCTCTAAGGTATCTAAGTAGGTATATCACCAGGTAGGTCTCAATCCAAACTTAGGTTACTATCTAGAAGGATTCTAACTAGGTTCAAGTCCAAACTAACCACTAGGATTTCAAGGCTATTCAAACCAAACATAAGCATAAACTATTCCATCATAGTCCAAGGTATAAACAAATCCCTATTCACTTTAGAACCACAAGGTTTCTAGCCAATAATCAACATAGCAATAACAATAATCAAATCAATTAAGAAATGCATAAAAGATGAAAGAACAAAGGGATTAAGGAAAATACTCAGCTTTATTAATCCAAAACCGACAAAAGGATGAATCCCAGTATCGCAAAGCGTATCTGAACTGACAGAAATGTAAAAGCCTGAATCTTTCCTAAAACTCAATGTAGCTCAACAATGGTGAAAATGGTGAAGAAGAAGAGACAAGGAAGAGAAGATCTCTCAATATGAGCTAATTGGGAAAATAATTCGGAACCAAAGAAAATAATTGGAGCTTCTCTTTTATACCCAACGACCTTCCAAAGAATGGGTTGGGCTAAAAAGGATCCAAAAATAAAATAAAATCCGAGGCTCAGGGAATCTCGGTCAGAAATCTCGGCCGAGATCATGACGGTTCGGGTCCGAGATTTTGACTTCGTCTTCAGCGTCCAGGGCATCTCGGTCGGGTCGACCGAGATGATGCCCGAGATATTGCAACAAAGAGCTCCAACCTCGACCGATATACATGGATCTCGGCCGAGATACCGACCGAGATATGTGGGTCTCGGCCGAGATGTCTCTCGACTTTGGGTATCTTATCTTGTTTGCTCTAAGCTCGTCTTCTTCTCCTTTCCTATACTCGCGTGATTGCTCCAAAGCATCCATTCCGAGGCTTGATCCTCAAATGCATCGTTTTAGCTACAAAACACGCCAAATTACCTACAAAGTCACCAACGGGATGTGTAGACATCTATACTTGCAAAGTAATACTAAACAAGCATAAAGAACACAAACTAAGGCTAAAACATGCATGCGGAAAGGGGAAATCCACCTATATGCTCTACTAAACTAGGTCGATAAATCATGTTATCACTGAGCCTAAGCCCGTTGCAAAATTTTACCGAAATCATACATATGCTAATGTATGGAGTAAGTGTTGATGATGTTGATGATTATGTTCGCATTGAGGCTTCCAACGAAAAAAAATATTGGTTTTCTCACTTTATTGATGGGATTATAATCTTGTTCGAGGACAAAAATTAAGTGGGACGCATGTCATGGACATACAACACCTATTATATGTTAGAGATCAATGAGGTTGGCCTGAAACAATCAATACTACAGATTTCATGCATTGACGATGGAAAATTATTCCGGCTTCTTGACACAGTCCGTACACCAAATGTGATAAAAAGCCAACTATTGTGCTATAAGTTGTTGCATCTTACGATTTGTAAATCTGACATGCATTTTTTACAAATCCATGTACGTGTAATTATATTAACATTATTTATTGTTCACTTGTATTTGATGATGTGTTGCATGGTCGAGCCCCATGGCAGATTTCGTTGTAAATGGTAATCGTTAGAACATGACATATTACCTCGCCGATGACATCTATCCTGACTGGACTACATTTGTCCCATCAATTTGACACCCATTTAGCGTGAAAGATACATTGTTTTCCTAATGCAAAGAGTCGTGTTGTAGAGGTGGAGCAATCTTTCGGTGTTTTGCAAGCTCATTTTGCTATTATACGTACACCATCTCGTACTTGCTTGGAACATTAACTTGATCGGAAAAATAATGAGGACATGCATCACTTTGCACAATATGATCTTTGAAGATAAACGTGATACCTATCAACTATACTATGATCCATCCAAATTCGATCAAGTTGTTGTAAATGAGCCGATCATCCAATTTATTTTAATTCAAATAGCCCAATTTTACAAAATAGGGTTGCACTATGAGACACAATTACGCATAACTAACTAAAAGCGGAATTAGTTGAACATATATAAAAAAAGATAAACACTTCATTATTTTATAAATTGATAAAATGAAAATGAAGTTAAATTTATGCTTATTGTTTATAATAGTACTAGTTATATTATTGTTAACAAAATAATATATAAATAAACACTTCATTAAGCTGATATGACAATAATGGAAATGAGCTAGGCTTCTAAGGTGACATAACAATAGAAATCTTGTTGACATTGACAAATAGATAGGCATCTTGGGACTCTCTATTACACATGGTCTAAGGAAGAAAAAAAATTGAAACTGAGCCGGTGTGATGGTTATAGATTTGTGTTGATGTTATTGTTATCACTCTTTTTCCTTCTTTTTTATACCACACAACTTTAATAGTTTAAAATCGCAGTTTTAAGATCGCGTTTTTTATCTATGTAAGAAAGTTAGTATTTTGATAATAAAGTCTTATGATTTTATTTTTAGGTAATATTTTTTTTTATTTTCTGCTATTTATGTAAAAAGTCCAATTATGATTGTAAAAGAAAATAAGCGAATGGTTCTCCTGCTCGTTAACACAATGTTTGACTAAAGGTGCATATCAAACTTCCCTTCCTTGTTTAAACTTTTTCAAATTTCAGTTTTTGGCGTACAACCACGAATCCCTTCAATGGGTTCAATTTACAGCTGCAAGGAGTGCGGGACCAACCTGAACCTCAAAACAGCTGATCTCTTCCCTCTGAACCTTTACTTCGAGGCCGGGAACAAGGAAACCTTCTCCTTCATCCGGGTCGACCAAACCAAGATCCGATTGGAGAAGGAGGACAAGATACGCATGTTTTACGAAACTCTAAACTATTGGGGAATCCAAAGAAACCGCACTAAGATTCGATGCGATAATTGTGGACGCCTCCTCGGTCATATCTACGATGATGGCCTACCTTTGAGGGATGGCTTCTACCATGAATGGATTGGACCTAGCCAAGCCATTCCTAGAACTTCCAGGTATCGATTCAAGATTAAGTCCCTCCTCGTTTCTTCCGAGACTTGACTTTTTTGGATTTGATTTTCGGAGGAATTGTGTCAAAAAAGGATTATATTTTTATTTGTACGTAGATATTTGTTGATTTTCATATTAGAGGTGTGGATATTCACGTGGTTGTGTACTTCTGATTGTAAATGCTATGTGTTATGAGAATATAAATATTTGTTGTCATCATCTCTCGTACCGATTAATTGGATATGGACTCAACTACTAATCTTTAGCTTGTTGTAATTTCATATGATATAAAACCGTGTTTAACCTAACAAACCCGATTTGATGAGGCATTAATGTTGTGATAGACCTTATTGTAATTTGGAAAGTTGGTAATTTAGAAATCCAAATGATTTACAAATTTAAGTATCAATTTTTATGTTCGATTGAATTTACTAACAAACAAGCAATTTATTGTTAGAGGTTTCAGGAAAATAATCTGCAATTTCTACTCAACGATCCATTGTTGTGCAAAATTACACTCCTTTATAAACTTTTTTTTCATAATCTTTTCTTCATTGTCTTCTAATTCTAATAATTTTCTTGTCATGAGTATGTTGGCAAAAAAAATTGTATTGATTTGATCATGCAAACAAGTGGTCAATCAAGACCGTTGTTTATTTTAAATAGAATGTTTTTTAGATGTTCTTATCTTTTTATATATCACAAGAGAGGTTCTCACATTATTCTATATAGAGAGATGGCTAAGTGTATTCCGGTGATGAAAGTTTTTATGGAGTTGAATGACAAAAGATACGAGTTGTGGTTACTTACAAAAACACATTCTCCGAAATGCTTAAGTAGTCGTGTTATCACAAAATATTTTGCCTCAACATCCAAGAGACTACTTTTCTTAGTAAAGTGTTTTGACGATCAACTTTTGTGCACAAAAGTAGAAGACCGAACACTGCACATTCAAATTTACGAGGATTTCAACAATTTGTAACCGAACTTTATTTTCTTCTTTTCATCCAAATGAAACCTCAAATATATCAAATGATGAATGATAAGCCACAAACTATTTCATATTAATATTTATTAAAATATCTTTCCTTAATATCATAGTTATTCTCTTGATGATCCACCAATGTTGAAAAAATATTTTGCCTAATTTGATATTTATATTTCACTTGTGCATGATACATGTACGATACAATGCTTTAATGAGTTTGTAGCAACCGGTGGAAGTGGGTTGCAATGGTACTTGTATGCATCGTCCATTGTTTGAGGAATTTTTGGTCTCATATATAGCAACATTGGTGGCTTCATGTTTTGTGACCAATTTTTCCAAATGTTTCCGCACTACGCCTATAACACATGAACATATGGCAACTCCAACTTCCGGCGTTACCACTAAGTTAACCCATTCGGTTTTAGCCGGTTATAACATAGATAAAGTGATGTGGCGACATCCGGTTACAACATGGGATCAAACACCAATTCACTACTCCATAAATCTTTCTTAGTTTCTCTCATTTTCGGAGCCGAGTCTCCTTAGTTTAGGGCCGAGTTGACCGAGTTTGTTTGAGTTCTACCCGAGTTGTAAGAGTTTGTGCCGAGTTGTGGTTGAATTGTGTCAATACAAGCTGGATCCATTGCTACTTTCTTTAATTTTTTGATAATTCAATTATCTCTTAGTTGTTTGATCATCTCTCTCTATTCTATGGATTCCATGATTGTTTGCCCGATTGTTGTGTTTTCTTCACTCAACATGAATGAGTAGTTCCATACTAGGAATTGGGGTGAAAATCTCAATCCAAATCTATGTACTATTTAAGCCTAGAATTTAAGCGAGTGCCTAGAATTTGTATCGTTATAATGCCTAGAATTTAAGCGAGTGCCAAAGCATGATAGTAAGCATATAAGAGGTTAAAAACCGATTAGAACACTAGGATCCATGTTTAAGCTAATATGAAAGTCGGATGCTAAGTAGTAAGTACACTTACTAAAATCTTAGAACAAAAAATATTACCCTCACCAACACTTTGGGGACCCTGAGAAGGGAAGCACATCACAATGAAAAGTACTAAGCCGACCTTAACCATTTTTACAGGTTTTTTGACAAGACCGAAGGGGATTCAGAGTATCAAGTAATGGAACAAAATTGAAGATAATAAGGCCCAAAAAGATTTTTTTATTTAAATAAAATAAACGAGACAATGAATACAACAATTTTATCCGAAAATTCTTTTTTTTTTAAAATAATAATAATTGGATTAAACACTTTAATTAAATAAATATTAATAAAATATGTGGAAACTCCTTTCCTTTTGTGTTAATTTGATTATATTGTTTATCGTATTAATGTCTTGTATTAATCATTAAATTGCAAGAATAAAGTATGTCCAATATAGAATCAAATATCCTATACAAATCAAGTAATAAGTTATCTAACAAACTTATTTTCTAAGATAAATCAAATTTATCTGGATAAATATCATATATATTCTCTAAAGAATATAAATATTAACTTTAACAAAATTACGATTAGGAATAGTATCTAATGTATGGTTTTAAAAGATCCATTTTCCAGTTACATTTGAATTTATTTGATTCTAGTTATTGAATTTTAATCCGATTAAAACTCAATAAAAATAAAATAAAATCAGCATGCTATTTCCATATTTATTCTGAAATTTAGGCATATAATATATCAAATTTAAAATGTAATCATGCAAATTAATTTATAAAAAACAACCTCTTTCGTAATAGAAATTAAAAGAATCAAAATGTGCATGGCATTTTTAAGTTGATCTAATCAATTTATGCAAGAGGCGTCTGAATTTAGAGGTGACAATTTCACCTGCATCCGATGGATACTCGAATCACCCGAATCATAAACGTAGTTGAAAACCCGAAAAAGTCAGGTGATGGGTGGATGATGGGTGAAGGTCTTTCACCCGTCACCCGACCCGTACACCCGAAGTATCTTGAATTTTGTGTATATAGTCATAAAATTCACGAAGAATATGATAATTTTATTGTTATTTAAGTTATAATATTACATTTTAAATAGTTTTTTTTATATTTTAATTATAGATATTATTGGTTTTGAAAATACTAGTTTTGTACTATATGTGCAAAAATACTTTGAAAATACATTATTAATTGACAATACTCATACCTTTTAACTACTTGCGGATAAACCCGAACCACCCGGTCACCCGACGGGTGATGGATGGTAACTAAACCCGATATGGTTAATGGGTGGGTGATGGAAGTGGTTCACTCACCCATCACCCGACCCATTGACATCTCTACATTTGATGCCACTTTTGGGATTTTAGATGTTTAAAAGAGGAATTGCAGGAAACTAATTTTCCTAAACATCTAAACAAAGGATCACATGCATAATCGGTTAGATACAAATTTAGAAAAGGAACACAATTTGATGCGTGAACCGCTACTTTGATGGAGAGATCGAGAGCCTCAAATGCGACTCTTATAGTTAGTCCACTCGGGTATAAATTTGGTTCGCCTTAGATCTCGGATGCTAGTTGTTCGGAAGTAAAATTTTATGAAATTAATAAGGGATATATAATCCAAGAAATACAATTATCCATAAACTATATTTCATATATACAAAATCAATATCACACCAAACCATATTTAGGGGATCAACAAATTTAAGCCTATTAAATTAACTATTAGAAAAAGAAGAAAAAAATTGTGTGAGAAATTGATGGAAGGGAATTTGTCCTCCACGTTCTCATTTTAAAATGAGTTAAAAGAAACTTTCTCAGAACTGCATTAACTATTTGGGAGGGAAAAAAATCAATCAAAATATATTTTTTTCCCAAAGTTTTGTTTCGGTGAACTACATATGTTGGACCAAATATCCAAAAACAAATCCGAAAACGCTCTCGTTTGAGCTAACACCCACAAACTCTCAGTCACTCATTTGTGCTACCACTATAGCAACACCGACATTTGTACACCACTACCACTCAGATTAACAGAAACTTTCTCAAATGAACAAAAGCTTTCACCGTAACAACAAAACTCTTCTCACCCAAATCAAATAGTTTCTCTATTTCAGAAACCAAAAACAAAGAATTCAAATTTTCTATTGGGACCTTAGAACAAAATCATAATAATCAAAACATAATCAATGCATAGAACTGTGAGACCCTATTCTTTCGGACCGAGATCGGACCATAGCCGAGATTGGATTTGGGCCGAGATTGGCCTTTCCGCACCCGCGGGCATGACCGACGCCCCTGCGGGTTCCCGTCCCTGCGGCTCATGGGACCGCCCCTGCGGTTTCCGGCGGCTGCAGCCGGTTTTGTTGACTCTCTTGACTCGTGCTTTACCTTTGCCTTACTTCTTTCCTTCCCTTGGCTGATCAAGGGTTACTTCTTCATTTCCAATCCAGCTTTCACGTCCTCCTTGCTTCTCCTTCACCTTCCTTTGTCCTTGTCTTGGTTCCCTTTGGTTTGGAAGAGTTTTGTTGTGGCTTTGTGGTTGATGATGATGCTAGTGTGTGTGTTGCTGAGCTTAGAAGCCAGCTTTGGTGTGTGTTGATCCTCCCTGCAGCCTAGGATCTTCAGTAGTGGTGAGTGCTTGCTTCTTCTCCTTCTCTTCTTCTTTGATTCAATCTTTCTAGCTTAGGATTAGATGTATGTTAAGGGTAATGATGGTTGGTATGTGTATGTGCATGTGGTGTGTGGATTTGGAATGGTAAGGACGTGATTTGATCACGTGTAGAGCCGAAGAAGAATCACGAGATCTTGTTTTGCACTGTCGCCGCCCCGCGGCCAGAAGTCCCCGCCCCTGCGGACCTTGTGCCGCAGCGCTCGCGCCGTGCCAGCGCCGTGCCTGCGTTGCCAGCGACCCTTGTCATCGCCCCCGCGGTTGAGTGCCACCGCGCCCGCGGTTTCCTGCGTTCCGCCCCTGCGTCCTCCGTTTTCACGCAGGTGCGTCTTGTCCCGGGACTACTTATAGTTAGGTAGTTCCTTTCCTTTCTAGTATAAGGAACTTAGTACCATGCTAGGATTCGGATGTTGACGAGTATGATACAGAAATACCGGTTAGGGCTTTGAGGTTTACGAGTTGGATATGATCCCTTATGGATCCCTTGGGTCTAGGTGTGACCCCTTTGTGTGATAGTAGATTGATATATGTATATGTAACTTGTATAGGCTGTGTTATCCTCCAGTTTGGAGTGGACGTTTCTGATAGTTGTTCGTAGTCGAGGTAAGTCCATAGGACTTACTTAGCTACTATCCTTATATTGGATGTATGCTTGAGTAGTGTGTGTTATATGCTTTATAGCATGTGTTATTATGGTCACCGACCTATGTTATATTGACCGCCCATTGTAGTGGCTGTGATAACCTTTCCTTTTCATCCCGTAGAGGAGTCTGGGAGGTTCTTTGTAGTCAGGCCAGATCTGGTATAAAGGAAGGACCCTCACCACTCCCATAGGGTACACGGGAGGTGTGCTGATACTACTCCAGCTGGCTAGAGTACTCAGAGGCGGGGATTATATTCCTCGTGTCACCTATCTTCATATATATCTATTTATACGATTAAGTGATTCGACTTATTAAAGATAATAAACCGGGTAAATGTTTGATATCATGCTGAAGTGTTTATTATTTATGATGTGTGTTTGTGCGCTAGCATCTTCATATATATGTGTATAGTTAGCTAACGGTTTCATACCGTGTTGTAGATCCTTTGCAGGATAGGAGAGCTGCAGAGTGATCCGGAGGGGTGATTTGCTGAGGGTTCCGTACACGGGGACGATATCATGGTTGGGATATTTATGTTGTACGGGTTTATGTTTTGACTTTTGTACTCAGCAGTACCTTGTATCACCTTTTTGATATGTACACATATATCAGTTTTATGTTTTGTTTTAATCTATTGGTGCTTTGTTGTAAGATTCAGTGAAGTTGTTGTCAGGCTAGGGTCAGGATCCTTTGTGAGATCCTAGCCCAGTAGCACTCCGAGTCCTACGGATTTGGGGTGTTACAAGAACAAAGTGATATATGATCAAATTAACAAAATCAAATTGACAATTTGATAAGTTTTTTTGAAAACCTTCGGATATATGAATTTAAACAAGCTCCTACAATTAGGAATCCCTTGTGTCCATCCCCGACATCTTTCTCAAAGTTAATCTTTTGTGTTTGTCAAGTGCTCCGTGTTTTGCAGTGGACTCCTCCGAGCTTTTGATCAAGTTTTATTGGTGACATTCGAGTTGTTTGTTTTGGAGGGGTCGTGGATTTGTGATCGACTCCTGAAGGCTCTACTTCGAGTCCAAATCTGAGGTGTCCACAGTTGTTTCCCAGGCTCTTGTTCTGTGTACTTCCTTCAACGACAAACTTTCTACTCTTCGTCATCTAATGATCGACTCGCTCTCCTTACCCTGGAAGATTTCGTTGCTTTCGGTCCACTTGATGTACTTTTGTGTTTTCTTTGATGTTCTTCTATTATGGTTCCTCGTGACAGTTTGTCCGTCTACCGATTTTTTTCGGTCTTTCGATCCATTAGACGGTGTGTCGTCTAATGTTTCGAACTACTTACTTTTTATCAAAAAAAAAAGAGTTAAAAGAAGTTAATTTGGTTGTAACCTCCACATCCCCACCTTCAGCCTTATTAGAGCATTTAACAAACAAATTATAATGCATGCTACGTGGAAGTTACTATAAGGCTTCTTTTTCTTGATTATAAAAGGGAGAGGTGGTTGGACTCCACCTCTACAAAGGCGCTCGAAACCGGTGGATTTAATTGTTAATTTTAAACCTATGTTTGATGATAAAATATTCATTTTGAGCAGTAGGCTGAGTCACATTTGAACTCATTATTATTATAATAAAAAAAGGTTTTATAAAAAAAAACATGAGTGTATCGCTTTTTGTATAAAATGAGGTTGCTTTTATCGTACAATACTAGACAATTAGTACACATGTGTACCCACTTTTAAAAGGAATGCATTACACCTTTATTTTATTTTATTGTCTTGATAAAGAAAACGGTTTGATACATTAGACGATACACCCTCTAATACATCGAAAGGCCGGTCAAATCGGCAAATGGACTAACCGTCATGAAAGAATCATATCAAACAAGAAAGAAAAAAATAAAAAGAAACTTCGAACACAATAAACTGATCGAAGAGGAGCACCAAAGGAGCGCTAGCAAGCCAAGCGATTGAGAAATAACAAGTACATGATTGTAGAAGCAGTGCATAGTAGAAAAACAACTCCTATGTACCCAGGGACGGAGCTAGAAAAATTTGAAGGATGGGTGAAATTTAAACTAAAAAATAACAATAAATTATATATATATATATATATATATATATATATATATATATATATATATATATATATATATATATATATATATATGGGTCAGGATCCGGTAGGAACCACCCTTAGAGTAGAGAATAGGAACCTCTAAGATCCGTTGGATTAAAATTTGAACGGACATGATGGAAGGTACATAATAAGCTTCCATAGGTGAGATTCATATGATTGTTCAAATTTCACAAATAAATCATTAAATATTA
Source organism: Fagopyrum tataricum (assembly GCA_002319775.1). Classification (NCBI taxonomy): domain Eukaryota; kingdom Viridiplantae; phylum Streptophyta; class Magnoliopsida; order Caryophyllales; family Polygonaceae; genus Fagopyrum; species Fagopyrum tataricum. The sequence goes on along the minus strand of CM008282.1, from coordinate 39,267,098 downwards.
TACATATTAGGAAAACAAATATCCTATTTTTGGGCTATCCCAAAAATAAACATTGAATGAATTGATTCCCATTGACTAGTAAATTTTTATATAGAAGGATGCTCGTTAATTTTATATTATAAGATTGATCGTTATTTTTTTTAGTCGTTAATATGTATAAAACTATAAATTAACGACCAGAATTTAAAAAAAAATAACGACCAGAATCAAACAAAAAATATAAAAAAAATTAACGACTAAAAAAAAAATTAACGATCAAAATTTGTGTTTTATAAGAAATTTGATCGTTAATATATTTTATAGAGAAATTTGATCATTAATAAATTTTATAAGAAATTTGATCGTTAAATTTGTTAGGATTGGTCGTTAAAATTTGTTTTGGTAGTTAAAATATGAAAAAAGACATTTTAACCACCAATTTTTCTCTATAAAATTTTAACGACCCACAAAATTTTAACGATGACTATATTAATGATATAAAAAACATTTTAACGACCAAATTTTCTCTATAAAATATAATAACGACCCAATATGAAAATAATGTATTACCATAATTTGGTCGTTATTATATTTTATAGAGAAATTTTGGTCGTTAAAATATTTTTATCATAATTCTATTAAAGGCAATATAATATTCTCATTAATTATTACCATAAATAAATGTTAAATCTTGGACGTTCATCTATATTAATCCAACGGCTATTATAAGTCCCTATTCCCTACTCTAAGAGAGGTTCCTACATGATCCTAACTATATATATATATACATTAAAGCTTAATTTTTTGAACAACCACCAAGTATTATAAAAAAAAAGTATTCAAATGTACATTTAAAATTTTATTAAATTTAATTTTAATGACAAATTTTATAATATATATATAATAACTAATCAATGTAAACTAAATCAATATATAAAATCAAGTTATATCAAGAAAAAAAATAATTAGTAAAACTATTAGCATATATCATCAATCTAATATTTAATAATCTAATACTTAATGATTCATCTAATATTTAAAAAAATAATAATTTATAAACACATACTTCTAGAATAAATTTAGAGTAATCTAAAATCTATATAAACTTGAATGATTTGAAAGAGTGATGTGTACTACACTATAGTTGTAGACCAGGCGTATACAAGCATTACTCTAGTAAGCTATCACCCAAATTCAAAAGCTTGTAAAAACTCTGAAAATAAGTACATTGATTAGATATTATCAAATTAAAAAAATATAATTTGGGAGAGAAAGTACCCTCAATTACATGGGCTTTTAGAGCACTCTCACCAGTGAAAGAAAAATATGGGGCGTGTTATATACATGGACTTCAAATTACTTGTTGTCAAAAACAGTCGCATGGCGCCGACGCCCAGTTTTTTTTTTCTGAAAAAAAAATAAATTTTTTTTTAGTGTTGGTTGATGATATCCGATGTTTATAAGCAAATGTTTTGGCAATGAAAAAAAATTACATAACTAACTTTTTCAATTTATAAATTTCTCTTTTTCCATACAGTACGACTTAAACCGTGATAGAGGGAATTTATGGGGTTGAAAGCGATCACTGTGGATGAACATTGAGCTTTACACAAAAGATAAAACCGAATTGAAATAGATTATGGTGCCGGAGCCAAACATTTTTTCCATCCGGCCGGCGCTCAATTTTTTTTTTTCTAGAATTGTTTAAAATAAAAAAAAAAAAGAGGATGCCGGAGCCACATCATTATTTTTCACAATTTTTTTTTTCATCCCACCAACCAATTAACAAAAAAAAATTCTCTCAATAATTATCTCTCCTACCTTTTAACCAAATAAAAGAAAAAAAAAACCCAAAATATACGTTAACTTGAAGTAAGAAGAGATAAAAGGACAAATATGTGGGCCCAAAAGAATGAAAAAGCAAGATGCGAATTTTTTTTGTCTTGTGATTCTTTTTCATCACATCCGGATTTTTTATGGGAATTTTCACTAGTGGGGAAACTTTTTAGCCAAAAAATAAATTCTCTAAGATAATTTTTTCACACTACTGTATGTGCTCTTAGCTTCTCTGCAGTAACATCATTGTAATATCCAGCAAACGTTATTTTTTTAGGATTGAGTTGGGCTGGGAGTTAATACCCATAAAAATTACTTTTATAGGGTTGGGCTGGGCGACGGCCTGGTGTCGCCCAACCCTGTATCTGCTCTTGCATGTACCATCGGTAGAAACCTAAGATTTGGATTTTGGACTCAAAAAACTACCGAGATATTCATTCCTACGTAAAATTGGAGCCATTTAAGTGTATATGTCATCATACGTGGAAGATGGTTTCTAAATGGCATATTTAACTCAGAGACCAATTTTGAACATTATTAACATTGTCATTGGGCAATATTAATCTCGTAACATTAAATAGCATACATGTTCACTGTTCTTATGGACTTATAAAACGGTGTAGTTATTTTCACCACTTTATCAAATTCGTAGATGGTCCGTAAGTAAATGCTTTTGGATCACTATATCAAGTTTTTGGTTGAACTGAAACTAAACTTTTCTAGTCGTTTATCGACTTATAGTTAGTTGAAAGTGATTACTTTTGACCTCTATATACGAAATGGACTCGGTGGTTTCAACTTATATGTGAACTATGTGCGGTCTCGTATTTCTATTTGCGGCATTTGGAGGCTTGATATTAAAGTCCACTACAAGTCTTTTTTTTTTTGGTTAATACAAGTCTTATTATGTGATTAAAGTAACCCAAATTAACAAATTTAGTAATTAATTCTCATTTAATGGGTAGTTGATTGGCATCTTATTTATCATTAAGGATATTAGCCTAATTACCTAAAATGATACAGGATTCCTCTGCTTATAAAATAGAGGAAGATGTAGAGTTCGTTGGGTTGTTAATCTTTTGGATCATGAAAATTATCAAAACAAAAGATAACTTGTGTACATATAAATAATAAAAAAAAAGGTACACAAAAGCAAATTAAAGAGGAAATTAGAAAACAATTTTTTTCTGTACAATTCAAATTTAGTTTGTTTACAAAGTAAACCCACAAAAATAAGTTTTAGTGAAGAATGACTCCTACAAATAATTTTTTTTACAAAAGTGGCCCTATTAAGACAAAGTCTTACAAATATGATCATAAATTTATGATTATATAGTGTAGCTTAAAATAGTTCTTTGTAGAACTACTTAAGGACTTGCGCCATTCAAATAGCTACTTTCAAATATTATTTTTTTGCAAAATTGTCTCGTCCAAGTAAAATACGATTTAAGTCGAATCTTGGACTTAAAATCAAAATGACAATTTTCTTGAATTCGATAAAAAGCATCCGCTCATCGAGTTTAACCATACACAAAATCAAAACAAATATCTTTTACTCTAGAACTACGACTTGATGCTCTTTTATGAGCTACGTACGAAATCCACTATCGGATTCAGTCGCATTGTCCAATTAAATTAACCCAAAAACAAATCTTGGAGTTAAACCTAAAATTTTAAATACTTCTAAACTCGATATAAAACATTCGCTCATCGGGTTTAACCGCAAAACAAGTCCAATTAATCCAGAAATACGTTATGACTTGATGCTCTTTCCGAACTACGTAGGAAATTTTAATATTGGATTCAGCCACGCCGTCTAAATAAAAAATAAACTCCAAAGAAAATCTTGGAGTTAAACCAAAGTTCTCAAATATTTCCGAAACTCGATATTAAGCATCCGCTCGTCGAGTTTAAGCATAAGCAAATCCAATCAATTAAGAACTATGTGCGACATGTGTAACGTCCGGGAATTTTTGAAATAAATAAATCTTTTTTTTCTCTTTCCGTAAATTATTTTACGAAATTGTTCGGAAAATATTCCGACCCGTAACCCGTAAATAAAATTTTACGAGAATGTCGGAAAGTATTCCGACCCGTAAAAATCCGTTACGGAATTATTTTACGAGTTTTGGAACCCGTCCCATTAGTTTTTCTTCTTTTTTTTCCCCTCCCTTTTTTTTCCATCTCAGCGTGGGCCCCAGGCCACGTTGGAGCCACGTCACCCGGGCCCCACCGCCACGCGGGCTCCCCTCTTTCTTTTCTTTTTTCCCTTCCCGCTTCCCTTCTTTCTTTTTCTGCGTTTGTTTTCTTGGGAGCAGCCGCTGCTGCCCGCCCGCCTAGCCTGCACCTACGCCCGCCCGCCTACCTCCGCCTGACTAGGCCTGCAGTGCACCCCGACCCCTCGTTCCGTTCCCCGCCCTCTGCTCTACACCACTCACCAACCCTCATCTCTTTCTCCTCTCTCCCGAGCGCACCACCACTCTCATATCTCCCTCCCTTCTCGTTTCACGCCGGCAGTCGACCAACCTCGTTCCACCGCCCTCGAGCTCACCGGAGGCACCCCCTTCTCTCTCTGCAACCTTCCATTTCCTTTCCCTTCTCGTTCCCTGGATCGAAGCTCGCCGGAACACCACCAGACCAAGCTGTCACTGGAGCGAGCCGCCCTCCACTGTTGCCTTGCCCCGCCGCCACCTGCGCCGTCCGCTGCTCACGCCACCTTAGCCGCCGACGCCACCTCCTCTTCCTCCTGCAGCCTTCCCTCATCTTCTTCTCTGTCATCGGAGAAAGGCCGCCATCGGGGAGCCGCCGCCACGGGAAGGACCGCCACACGCCTGCAGCCGCCTCCCCCTGCCGGAGCACCGCCACGCCGGCGTCCAGGGCTGCAGAACCGGCCGGCAGATCTTTTGGCTTATTTACGGTCAGCCTCCCCCTATTTAGGTATAATTACGATTCCGACCCCTCAGTTTTTGAATAATTACAAAATATGCCCAGAGTTTTGAGTTATTGCAGTTTTGACCCAAATTTCTGAAATTGTTGCAATTATACCCTCTGTTGGGTTTTTGTCGGAAATTGCCCCAAGGTTTAATTACGGTTTTGACCCATTGACTTAGGAAATGTATAATTGCCCCGGAAATTTCGTTAGCGAGTTTTAACCTCGGAATTTAGGAACGAGTTTTATATTAGGTCGATATATTATATTGATGATCAATTTAGCGTATGGGATAAATTGCGTAGTTGCATGCTAGGTTCCGAATCCCGATAAAAGTCACGAAATCATATCGATCTAGTTATGTTCCGTAGTATCATGATAGGTTGGAAATTATAACTAGTGGAAATGCCAAGTAGCGGCTTTTTGAGACCTTAGGAGAATGTGAGGAGCGGGATTAGACCTAGTTGGCTTTTACGTCATTATTGACGGTAATTATGTTGGACTCTAGGATTCGGTCCTAGAATGGGAGTCAAATGATCCTGCGTAGGTCATTTGTGTAGAAGTCTTAGACTTCTCGAGTTGAGCGGGTTTTTATGTTACCTTGTTGTGAACAGGTTGAGTACGCCTTCCCAAGGGAAGCGTGAGCGTTTTGTGAGATAGAGTTTGGGACGAGGTAAGTCTCCGGACTTACTTAGCTCGTATTTTCCGTATTAGCATTGATGTGTGTTGGGTGGTGCGTGTTTATGTTTTGCTATAACTATTAAACCGGTAAATAAGACCACCGACTTATATGTATAATTTTGGCCCAAGTGTATGATAACGGGCGGTGACAATACTGCCTAGCCTTGCGGGGTCTAGGGGATTCTCGGCGACTTGCCCGGCGGGTTAGATGGACGGAGGCATCCGTGCCATTCCTTGCCGGAGGGGGAACCGAGGCGGGACCATTGGGGTCTCGTGTCACAACCGAAGCTGAATTAGAACGGGATATGACTTGATGATATAAAGATAAAGAAACGGACTTGTGTGATTTATATTATATGTTATGAGTGTGTTTGTGCCTGCAGTGCTTTTCTAATGCGTAGAATATTAGCTAACGGTTTTAAACCGTTTGTGTAGATGACTTGCAGGTTAGGAATGCCGCCGAGTGAGGCGGAGGAGTGGACAGCCGGGGTCTCCGTACATTATAGGACGGGGATGTTTTGAGTCTTTTCATGTCGTCTTTTATGGATATTATCGTTTGTTGGAATTCGGATTTATTTACGTTGTTTTGAGGACTCGGCTGAGTTTCCAAGTTGTAGTTTCGTACCTTTCGTTCCCGCATACATTAAAAACATATTTGAGTTTTCGACCTTTATTTGTGCCATGTTGGAAGGTCCGGTGAAATTGTTGTCAAGCTAAGGGTCGGGACCCATTTTGAGGTCTCGCCCGTAGCGCCCCGAGTCCCGCGGATTTGGGGTGTTACAACTTGATTCCTAAAAAGGATACGTAGGAAATTTGGTACGAATAAACTAATGACCAAATTCAGTCACAAAAAAAATAAAATAAAAATAAAATAACCTATCACTTTTCTTGATCATGCGCATGATAGTGGGATAAATTAAGCAACCATTCCTAGGAGGTGAGTTTAATTTAATCATTTGATGCATTGTCGAGATATAAGCGTCATGCAAATGATAGTTGAATTATCGTTTAGGCAACCCTTCCTAGAAGGTGGTTTTGGACTTTGATTCTCTGATGCATGAAAACACCGCACTGAACTATGTAATACTTGATTCTCTTTAAAAAGGTACGTAGGCAAACGTCAAAAACCGGGTACAACCCAAATCACCAAAACTAACCAAATATCGGTATTTGTATCACTTAGAATCAAAAGGTCAAAAAGAGGGTCGAACTCAAATAAAATAAATAAATAAATTGTGTTGTGAATTTGTGCTCAAATAAAAAACGATAAATATGTTTTATAAATTTGTGTACATTTTTACTCAACACTAGTGCAGGGATCGAAGACGGAAAGAAAAGAGATAGAAAAAAGGGAGAGAGCAAGCCAGTTCTGTAGTTCACTCTCTACTAAAATGAACGGACAAAACTATCTTATTGCCATTTAGCAATCCAATTGCTTTTATGAGATTTCACCTTGAATTTTTCGCTTCTTTACAATTCAATTGCCATTGAAGTGGAAATTCAATTGTCATTTGAACTTATAATTCAACATGCATCCTTTTTGTAATTCATTGGCCCAATACAAATTAATTACTAGCAAATAAATTCGATTGAAGAAAAATGAAAGGTCTATAAAATAAGCTGTTAATTTTGGTTTGAGTTTCTCGTAGAAAGTCCGTCTTTAATAATGCTTGCGGATATAATTATTTCATAAATAATAATAATCATAATAATAATAATAATAATAATATCTTTTATAAGACGATAACGATCTAGTCTATTAACGGTGTGACCTCGTAGAACCCAATAATATTAATAATGTATTTTATCATATAAACTAAATAAAGCATAGTTGGCTTTTGACAAAACGTTATGACTACTTAATACACGGGATTATATATATATATATTTATGTATCGTCCTATAACATAATAAGTAGTTGCACCTTAGAATAAAGGACACGATTCCTTCAATATTAATAATATTTCATATCTTATCTTACTTAGATGAGAAGTGCCAAAATTGAGATTTGGACAAATTTCATAACATTTTAAGGAAGATTTTTTAATAATTGTGTGATGTTTCATGAACTTTGAGGGATTTTAGCAACTTTCATATAAGTGGGTGATTTTGTACAAATTTATAGATTTAGTGATTGATTTTCGGACTGACGAGCCCCCTTTCCCCTCGGTCCACAGACGATGTCTACCGGCGGACCGCCCACAGACAAATTTGAACACTGGTTTCGAATTTCCCAGTTCGACATTCAAAACTTTGAACCAGCTCGTCTCTGCCTCTCCGTATCCCTTCTTTCCTTTCGTATGAGATCTCAATTTTAAGCTCAGAATTGCACTTCGATTACAAATCTCTGCTCTCACCATTTCTCCATTCTTTGATAACCGTTGTCGACATTTTTCACATTTGCTTACAAGTTTCCAACAATGGCGAAAGCTGGGAGGCAATTTCATTTCTCTAGGAAATCATCGCTGTCAACAGTTGCCATCGCTCTTCTAATCACGTCCCTCTCTGTCTCCCTCATCCTCCTCGTATTCGGCATCGTCTCCCTCCCTAGTAGTCGCAAATCGCATTTAGGACACGATATCAGCTCCATACACCACACCTCTGTTCACAGGTGATTCACTATTTTGGTTTGATTTCAACCCTTGCTGAATTCCTAGGGTTAATGTTTTGATATTTTATTTTATTTTTTTCTTCTGTTTTGAAGGATAAATGAGGAGAGAAGTGATAAGTGGGTTGAGTTCGTCTCCTGGGAGCCCAGAGCTTTCGTTTACCACAATTTCTTGGTCAGTTAATTGATTTTACTAACGTGGTGTCGTTTTTCTAGTCAATGCCCATTATTTATTTATTTTTATCTTCTACAACAAATCATATGCTTACTGGTAGCTGCCAATTCCAAATTAAGATTAAGAATTGTATGATTCCAAGAAGATTTTCTTGGTTCAGACTTGACGATGACGCTTTTGTCTGAATGTTGGCAGTCCAAGGAAGAGTGTGAGTACCTCATCGATGTTGCTAAGCCCCACATGAAGAAATCAATGGTTGTTGACATTGATACTGGCAAGGGTGTGGAAAGCAAGTATGGATTCTGTTGCTTATGCTCTTAATTCCATCTTCTTTGTTCATCATTCTCATTATCATGACACAGTTCATATGCGTTGTTGTAGGATACGTACGAGTTCAGGTGCATTTCTTACTACCGGACAAGATAAGATCATTAGAAACATAGAACAAAGGATTGCTGACTGGACCTTCATACCCGTTGGTATGCATGCCATTAGTATTTGTGTCATTTCTTGATTTCTATTTGGATTAGCTGGTGTAAAATCCATATTATATACAGATCACGGAGAAAGTCTACACGTAATTCACTACAAAGTGGGAGAGAAATATGAACCGCATTTTGACTATTTCACAGATGAGCACAATACCAAGAATGGTGACCAAAGATTGGCCACAATTCTCATGTATCTGTATGTATGATAATCTTAAGCTCCATATCTTATCCTGTTGCTGCAGATCTTATATATTTTTATTTGCAGCTCGGATGTTGAGGAAGGGGGTGAAACTGTATTTCCGGATGCAAAAGGGAACCATAGTGCTGTTCCTTACTGGGATAATTTATCTGAATGTGGTAGAGGAGGTCTCTCGCTTAAACCGAAGATGGGAGACGCCTTGCTGTTTTGGAATATGAACCCTGATGCAACTGTAGATCCTTTAAGCTTGCATGGTTTGTAACAAAAATATGGCTCCTTTGACTTCTATTCCACTTATGCATATGTATATATATATTCTGAAGAAATGCTCCTTGTTCTTTCTCATTGTAGGTTCGTGTCCGGTGATTCGGGGGGACAAGTGGGCATGTACAAAGTGGCTGCATGTTTACAAATACGCAGATTGAGTTGCTCGGATGATGAAGACTGAACCCACCGCCGAAATGGCTTGTATACAATACGCAAGAAAGATTGTAGTTCAGGAAATTTTGTTGTATTTTTTTTAATGAAATGCGGATATATATACACTTTTGTTTGTTTGTGAAATTGTATACACAGTACAGCTATATATGGGTTAATAGAAGTTTACCATTCAAATTTTCTTGCTTCTTTTTGCAGACTGTTTACCTCTGCACTGCAATTGGGAAATCTTTTATCATAACATAATTTTGTACGTATTTGATAAGGTTATGACAACTAATAAATATAAAATACTACTATTTTTAAGGTAATGAATATAACGAATTAACGATATATCGTACAGAATCAGACCAAATGTATTTGCATTAAAAGCACTTAAAATGGTAAGATAATATTATTTCCTATAGACAATAAAAAAGCAATAAATATGCAATAAAGCGACGTATAGAGAGAGCGCACACAGACACATTCGATGACATCATCCTTTGTTTCCTTTTGTAAAGATGTCATCAACGTCTCGCATCCTTCAATTTCTAAACCCAGAAGTAGAATTCTGTACTCATTTCCATTTGCTGAAGCTTTTCAACAATGGCAAAAGGTGGGAGACAATCTCGTTACTCTCCTAGAAAATCGGCGCCGTCATCGCTCGTCGTCATAGCTCTTCTAATCATTTTGTTTTCCATCACCGTCATCTTCATTGGTATCAGAACGATCTCCCTCCCGAGTAGCAAATCCCACTTACGCCACAATCTCACCTCCCACCTCGACACCACCGCCCACAGGTGATCGAACGTACCTTGCTCATTTCCAGCGTTCAACTTATTCGGTTAATTTTGATTTTATTTTTGGTTCAGAGGTGGAATAAATCGGGAAAGAGGTCATCAGTGGATTGAGTTGATCTCCTGGGAACCTAGAGCTTTCGTTTACCATAATTTCTTGGTCAGTTCATTACAAACCTATTTTCTGCTTGCAATTAGGGTTTTAGCTTGTAGTTTATTTCGTTGGAATGTTGACAGTCAAAGGAAGAGTGTGAGTTCCTTATTGAAACTGCGAAACCCAACATGGAACAAGCTACCGTAATCGACGATAACACCGGCAAGAGTGTCGATAGCGAGTATGTATTCTGTTACTTTTATCTTCTTTCACCGTCATTCTCATTCTTCTGACAATCTAGGTGTATATATATACATATACACACATGTTCCTTTGGTTTTAGGGTTCGGACAAGTTCAGGTGCATTTCTTGAGAGAGGACAAGATGAGATCATTGCAGACATAGAACAAAGAATCGCTGATTGGACCTTAATTCCCGCTGGTACTCATACAATTCAATTTCAAATCTAAAAACACCATTCAACTCATCAATCAGCAATGCTTTATGTATAATTCACAGATCACGGGGAAGAGCTACAAGTTCTTCACTACCAAGTAGGACAGAAGTATGAACCTCACGTTGACTTTTTCACAGATGAGCTCCACATCAAGAATAGCGATCAAAGGATCGCCACAGTTCTCATGTACCTGTGCGTATCATAACCAATTAATCACTCTCTCATATTTGTTGTAATTGAAAGTACAGTTTATGTTTTGTTCTTGATTTATTTGTAGGTCGGATGTTGAAGAAGGAGGTGAAACCGTGTTCCCTTTGGCAAAAGGGAACCACAGTGCGGTTCCTTACTGGGATAAGTTATCTGAATGTGGTAAATTAGGGCTCTCGGTTAAACCTAAGATGGGGAATGCTTTGCTATTTTGGAGTATGAACGCTGATCTGAGTTTAGATCCTTTAAGCGCCCATGGTTAGTACTCACGATACACGCATCGCCATCAATGGTGACTTTGAATCTGTGTATATATACTAATTGGTTCCTCGTGGCAATTTCAGGTTCTTGTCCTGTAATTCGAGGGAACAAGTGGTCTTGTACAAAATGGATGCGTGCCAACTTATACACAACTTGAGTTTCACATCAGCTATGGCTATGTTTGCACATTGTTTACGATTCAAACTTGCTTATGGTTTTATAGAGCACTAATAGGCCTCGGAACATATATACCCGAAAATATACGGGATAAATTGTGTTGAAACCCATTTAAATGTCGCCAATGTTGATGAGTTCGAAACCCGTTATTTTTTGTGACATTTTTTGTATCAGATTTGAAAATTTGATGAATATAACAACATTGTTGTTGGTACTAGCGTTGTAGTCAATGTTGATGAGTCGATAACCCAACTTATTTTTGGGATAAGAGGAAATCTAACTAACCACTAAACCCACTAACATTCTTAATTGGCTTAGTGTTGCATAACTTAACACTACAATACAGAAGATGACTACAACATGTTTGGTACTAGAAAAGTTCGATAGAACTCATTTTAAAACCTGACAACACAGAAGATGACATTTTTTGTTACCACGGTCAACATGGTCAAGTACCTTGAAGAAGATAGGCTCGTTTTGTCACCTGATAACAAAAATCCATATCAGCTAGCCAACATTGACGCCAAGGTACATGGTGATTTTTAGTGCTAAGGGTTATATTCTGAACAAATAGAGTGATCAAATGTATATGATTTATAGTAAGACCAAGTCTTCCAAGGAATTGTGGGTTGTCTTGGATAAGAAGTACACGTATGAAGGTGCGGGCACAAAAAAGTTTGTTGTTGTGATGTTTATGGAATTCAAAAGGTGGATTTGAGGCCCATCATGGAGCAAGATGAAGAGTAAGTTTCACTTGTTGCTCAACGGAATCCTTGTAATTAAAACCGTAATACAAGACAATTTATAAAGAGCAGGCCGCCTCTTCTATCAATTTGATCCGAAATCCTCGAAATTCATTTACGGTAGGGGTGGGCAAAACCAACCCGATCTATCGATCCGAAAAACCAGATATTTTTAGTATTCGTTTTGATCCAATCCGGGAGATTTTCCCGAATCACCGAATCGGATACGGAACAGGGGTTTTAGGCATCCGGATATCCGCAGATACCCGGATATATATTTAAATAATAATAAAAAACGGATATCGGTGTGTATCTTGATAATCTCGAATATCCGGATACTCGTGGATTGCCGGATATCCGCGGATCATCGGATTGTTCCGGATAGCCGGATATCCACGGATCATCGGATAGCCGGATATCCACGGATCATCGGATAGCCGGATATCCAGCGATACCCGGATTGCAGGATAGCTCCGGATAGTCCCGGATCACTATATTCCCGGATATCCGGCTATTAAAAATAACTTTTATCATAATATTAAATATATTTGTAGTAGGAATCTAGGGTTTGCACTAGCAGAAATCGGGTTGAGGGCTTGAGGCTCGAATGAGAATGCAACAACCAACTCGAAGTAGATGGTGTCGAGTACGTAGACAAAAGCAGTCTAGCACGAAGGAGGAGGTTAGAAGAAGAAGTGTTCCTCAACTCGAAGGAGAAAGGAGGAGGCCAAAGAAGCAGCTTGTTCTTTTTTTGGAATGTGAGCATCGGTCGAAAAACAAAACGATCGAAACTAAAATTTGAAAGGGAAAAAAACGTAACCGAACACTCGGTTTGGTTTAGATTTAAACCGAAAATTTCGATTTGGTGTCAGTTAAACCAAAATGAATGATGTCGGTCAGTAACTCAATTACAAATTCAAACAAACATCTAAACCAACCCGTACAGATCCAAAGAACCCAATCACAGAAATAAAGATCTTGCAGCATAACAATAAGAAGCCGAAACAATGTAACATTACATATCCAAAGATGAAAGATTCAGTTTATCTTTATCACAAATTTGAATCATTACATAACCAGATCAAAAACATCCGTCACATTACAGTTACAAATCAAAATCGAAGGAGAAGGACCCAATTGCCGACTCGCCGTTGCCCTTGGGTTGGTTGCCTGCAGAGACTCGAGAGGAGAAACAAGGAAAGGTAAATCGAGTGAAAAACCCAATCGAGTGAAAAACATCCGTCACATTACAGTTACAGATCAGGAAGCGATCGCAACCTTGCTAGTCGCTTCCTGATCGCAACTTTGCTAGTCGCTTCCTGATGGCCCTCATCCTCGCTGATCGCACGAGTCATCAATCGTCATCCCCTAACGATCTCACCCTAGCGTTCTGGTCGTAGGAGTGAAGAGTTGTCATCGCCCTTGCACGCCCTCGCAGAAGCATGTTAGATGTTGCGGCATTTTGCGCTCTTTTTTTAACGGTTCAAACCGTTGGTTTTCGGTTCGGCTGATAAATCGAGTTTTGCCCGGCCTGTATTTTAAGAAAAAAAGGAGGGGAACACCAAATTTAACGAAATTGAAACTCTAGCCAAGGGATGATCAAAAAGAGCGACTAGCAAAGTTGCGATCACTATAATTGAGTTTTGATCATCCCTAGGCTAGAGTTTCAATTTCGTTAAATTTGGTGTTCCCCTCCTTTTTTTCTTAAAATACAGGCCGGGCAGACGTATTTGCCTGCATTTGCCTAGGTCTAACTACTATGTATCATTAATGAGCTTATTATTAAATATACTTTGGCGAACCAGACGAAACCAAGACTTGGACCGGAAAGGAGCTCGTGACATAAACCTATTATCACAATTTCCCTTTTTACAAACCCAGATTTCCATAGATTGTCTCTAATGATACATGTATTGTAAAGCAAGTACAAACAGACCCCTACATGTAAAGCCTCAAGTACTAACAGAGTAACAAGTACGCTTATAATAATCTCCGGTCACCAATTATCTTCTGAGATCCAATGTTATTTCGAAATTTCTAAGCCTGCATTTGGTTCCGATTATACTTTTGAAAAGATGAACTTAAGATAAAGCATGAGAAGTACACTTACTACATCTTGATAGATATGGCATAAACAACTTCCTACGACGTAATATTACCGGACGAAATCAAATCTTGGAGTACAAAGTATCAAGAACATTGACTAGTGTATCCATTGATATCAAACGAGTCAAAAAGCTACAACAAAATAACTTAATAAACAAACTCCCCTGTTACCTTAATCGAAAAGACTGAAGCCCATGTCCTGCAACACAACAAAAACACAAAGAACTTAAGCCAAAGAATGATGGAAAGTAAAACCATTCATCAGAGTAAGAATTACAGTAAACTTACATCATCGGATTCTTCTTTCTCTTCAACCTTTTCTTCCTTCTTTGACTCAGCTGCAGGAGCAGCACCACCAGCAGGGGCAGCTGCAGCAACTGCAACACCACCGCCGCCAGAAGGTACTGAAGCAAGCTTCTCCCTCCCGGTTGCAATGAGTTCAGTGATGTCTTTTCCACTCACTTCAGACAAGAGAAGCTCGATCTTCTCACCATCAGCCTCAGCGCCCACTGAATTTTAAAATATCATGGAAGTAAGACCTACTAAAAATACCAATGAACTACACTAAAACTTACATAAAAATGCTTCAAATCCTATAAATAAATAGCTGTTGAATCTTATATCTTACACGCCAAATCAAGTCCAGGGACAAGGCAGAAACGAGCACACCAAACATTGCACGAAAATACAGCGGAATTTCACGATCAAAGCAGAATTTTAAGTGCGAAAAAAGAAAAATACATATCAATGTCACTAAACGATAATTTGAACTACATATAAATCTATAATACTACCCTGTGAGCATGAAGAACAATTACATGGTAGAAAAACAGGGAGAAACAAATTAAATTCAGACTCGCTACCTGATCCGAGAATGTTCTTGATGTCTTCGGCTGAAGGAGACTTGTTTCCACCCAAAACGGCTAACAAATAAGCTGCGACAACCTTCATTTCTGTTGAATCAAAATAAAAAAAAAACAAAGGAAATCTACAGTAAGCAGGATTCAAATGAACTGATGAAGAATGGGTGGATAGAAAGACTGAAATCGATCAATTACTCGGAGATCGCAGATAAGTTGAGGCGCCGTAGATTAATTACGTCTAGGGTTAGAATCGATTAATTACTCGGAGAGGAAATCAGGGTCTAATATATGTAGGGTTTAGACGTTTGAGCCGGCTATACATTTGGATTCAGCAGGCTCACAAGCCCGTTGTTAGCTTTGTTAGGTAAACTAGTTTAGTGCCCGCAGTCTGTGCGGGTTTTAACTAAAGTTAAAAATATATTTCTTATTATTTTATTAGTGGAGTGCAAAATCATGTTTTTTCTAATATTCATATAAAAAAATATGTAAATGTGGAAGTATGTTGTGTAAATTAATAATAAATTGAATTTTGTTTTAAAGAAATAATGGAAAGAATGTAAATTATACTTGGTTGACACGATAAGTTCATAAATTTATTAAAAATAGTATGTAATATCACCCGGGAGAATTATTAGACCACTCGAAAGATTTCCTATACTTGGAATTGTGATAGGGATTACGATAATAAAAAAAAGATAACAAATAAATTATTTAAAAATTCATATGTAAAAATCATCAATAAATATTTCAAATTACTAAATATTTCATCTTAATAACAATAAATATAAGACATTCTAATATCTAAGACATTTTTTAATAAATACATTAAATAACAAAAATTTCTAATACAACTTTTTTTCCCATTGATTTGTACTGTATTTATTTATATTTACATGTATATTTTTTTTGAGTCAAACAAAATATTCAAACATAATCAAATCTAAGACATTATTGGCAACACCGCCTTAATGGCTAGTAGATTACAACATCAAACTCCACATTCATGATAATTATAAAGCTCGTGAATCTAATTTAATGTTAAATTTTCAATTTTCAGGAATAACTAACAACTCAAGGAATAAAAGCTACACAAACGAAGTCATCGAAGAACATTTAAACTGACATCGCCATTCATGATCGATTGAAATGATCTTGGATCCAAATTCACATAAAAATCGTTAAGCCAAATTAGATTAGTGGTATAGTATAAAAGGTTAAATAAAATTAAGGTAATTACTAATAATAAAAGTTAATAACTTAGAAATATATAAGCAATATTTTGACAGTAACGTATAAAATCGTTAAGCAAAATTATAGTGGTATAGTATTGTATCCTTCTCTTTCAAGTCAGTCAAGATCTTTTGTATCCCTTTTTATGTGTGTCTTTGTATCCTTTCGCGTGATTGGTATAATTTATATCGGTCAAGATCTTCTGTATCCCTCCTTTTGTGTATCCTTGTATTCCTATCACGTAATTGATTGAATTTATATTGTTTATTATTTTTCTCGTAAAACAGTAAAACTTTAATCCCTATTTATTTAGCTTCAGCCAATCACATGTTAGGGATACATGTATCACTGATACAGGAGATCTCTACTGAATTTATATAGTTTATTATTTTTCTCGTAAAGCAGTAAAACTTTAATCCTTAATTATTTAGCTTCAACCAATCACAACACAGGAATACATGTATCACTTGTACGAGATGATACAGGAGATCTCAATTACTTTCGAGTATGCACGAACCTAAATTCTCGGAGAATTATTTTATGTCATTCATTATATTAACATTGTCATATTGAAGCATTACCACCTACATTCAACCGATACACATTTTAAGTACAATTATTTGTCGATACACATTCTCAATATAATTTTGGACTTTATTAAGTAGTTGTGTAAATTGGAAAAAAGAAGAAGCATGCTCTACTTTAGTAGGTACATATACAAATGAGTCACTTGGTACAAAATTGTGATATAATGCTATTATTAATTTGTAAATTAACATGATCATCATTGTTTAATCAAAGAATGATCATAAGCTAGAGGGTCTTATGTCCAGTTTCAAGTGAAATTCCTCATGTGACTCGTATCTGATGCAAATGTGGAGAGGATTTTTGGAGCATCTACAACTCAGGAAAAAAAATATGAGGAGATGACTGTGTTCTTCACATCACTACAATTATTTGTCGAAGCAACTTTGACAAATCCAACCTTCGAACGTCGAAACCCATTGAATACAAGAGACACCGCCATTGTTGTCCTCTTATGTTGTGAGTCATCCAAAAGCATCTTCGAATGTCCAACAATACACAACGACTATGTCCATCTCTTGTAATTTCACCACTTCCCAATGTCATCTAGTGCACGGCAATGAAGCCAACAATGCTTCTCATGCCATCTGTTGTTCGATAGTGACTACCGAACACAACGATGAAAGGAAAAGACAAACCTTCTTTTACTATTCTAGTGTTAGATCAAAACAACATTTCAATTATGTTTCTAATAATCATACTAATATTTAAGAAATAAACTAAGTACAAGCAAAATAATCCGTCAGACCGCCCAAACGTACACCATTAGTTCCTCTTCAAGTGGGGTTATGATTAACAATAAAAGTTATATTACAGGGAAGTCAAATCTTCCATTTACTTTATACTAAAATTAAAATAAAATAAAATTATTCCAAACTAAATTTTTGTATTAAAATCTACGATAAACTCATAATTTATGGAGACAGAAAACAAAGTTGTGGAACAACCTCAAGTAAATTCAAAAATATATAACATGTCTTTCTTGGGTCAACAACCAAGCACATTTAAATTAAAACAAACAAATATTTAGAATAAATAAGGAGTATATATATACGACAACAAATTAAATAAAACATATACGCTTCTACCAAAAAATAATTATATTCATTAGTTATTAAATCAAACTAAATCACGTAATTGAGTAAAATAAAACGTGAGGTGCAAGATTACATAAAAGATAATGGTGATAAAACATTATTAATAGAATATATATTTTTAAAAAATAATTATTTTATATGATTAAATAAATAACAGTTACTCAAAATACGGATTTGTTATAATTTAACTAAAAAATCGATAATATTTTTTTTGGTGAGAAAAATCGATCATACTTTAATACGAATTTGTTTTAATTTAAATAAAAATCGATTATACTTAAAATACGAATTTGTTTTAATTTAACTAAAAAATCCATAATACTTAAATTTTGAATTCGTTAAACAATATAACTAAAAATAAATTCTGACTTAAAAGAATTGTTAGATTTGTATTATTTAAAGTAAATTGTTACAAAAACAATATTATATTATATTTGATTATTTAAAATTTTAAAAAATAATAGATTAAGTATTTGGATATTCACAGTACGATGAGATTGTGAGATTACCAAAATAACCAAATGAGTTTTCTATTAATTTTTGTTATTGGTACCAAATCTTTTTTCACATATATAAAAAAGCGTTAATCTTTATTGTTTGCTTTCTCTTTTAGTTTCTTATATCTTTTTTTTATATTATTTTTTACTGTTATTTAATACGTAAATTTTCAAAGCAGATTCAAAGCAAGGGAAGTTGACAACAAGAATAACAATCATAAGGTAACTAAACAAAGAAGTAAAACGAAAAATATATGTTGGACTAGACCTGAAAAAAACTTTATTAAACTTAACTTCGATGGATCCAAAAAAGTTTCTGGGAATTCGAATTACGGTTTTATCCTCCGCAATCATGAGGCTTTGACAGTCTCCCTAGGTTTTGGACAGTGTGGCAACATATCGGTCCTGCATGCCGAAGCATGTGGGCTTAGGGAAGGTCTGGTAAAGGCATATGATTTAGGAATTAAAAATATTGAAATTGAGGGTGATAATCTCTCGATCATTAACTCGGTAAAGAAAATCTGGAAACCTCCCTAGGATCTCGATCTTCTGCTGTCAGACATTTCTAACATTTTAGCTGGTTTCTGTCAGGTTAAAATCAGACATGTCTTTAGAGAAGTCAATGGGGTGGCAGATTTGCTTGCTGACTTGGGGTTTAATGGTCATTCGACGTCTAGCTCGTCAATGCTTAGGGTTGAGGAGCTCATCCAGAAGGATGCTCTAGGGTGGAGAGTCTCGCGGAGATGATGCTCCCTAATCGCTTATCTTGTATTATCAAAAGTAAAAAGAAAAAAAAAAAGAATGACAATCTCAATGCCCAAGAATTTGCAATTAGACAATGAAAAAGGTGGTGGTAGTAGCAAAAACACCACCTATGTAGTGGTTAAAACCAATAAAACAGTCAACCCAAAGCGGTAGAGACGTAAATATAACATACATATAGTTATAATAGGCTTCATATTGCATTGATTCATTAAAAACAATTAAACGATTGAATAGGAAATGATAAAAACCCAATATCTTCTTCCTCTACTATCACACGTTTCACACAACGAATTCCACAACAGGCCGCTTCTCGAGGATCTCCGCATGCACCAGAGCACAACTCTTGACAACAACATCTTCACCTTCATCATCAACAAGCTGGACATCGAGAAAGGTCACCACCTCCGACAAATTCTTAATGGTCGACAATCGCACCGAAGTCCTTCTTCGAGTCCTTGTTTGCGTCTCCTTTTTTCATCATATTGTGTCTCCTTTTTCCGATTGAGAATATAAGAACTACGAAAGTAAACTAAAGGCTGGAAATGTGATACATAACTTCAAATAATAATAGAAATGCTATAAACAAAAGCAACTAATTTCTTTGCAAATAAAGGAGATTTACGTTATCAACCATACAGTTCACAATAATAACTTGAACAGTGCTCGATTAGTATAAAAACAAAATCAACTACTACATACTGGAATTGCGATACATAACTTCAGTAAATGAAGATTGTGGGTTTATGAAAAAAAATAAGTTTGTGATTGTGTGGTTAATTCGACCAATATATATAGCAAAACATTAGGAGAGTTTAGGGTTTTAAATATGAAAATTAAGAGATATGGTGAAGATTTTTAGGTGGTTACTAGCTTAGTACCCGTGCTTGCACGGGGTTGGTAAAAATGTAAACAAAATAGTTATCATTGTAACAAAAAATCAATATGATAATATAATAAATATAAAGTTGATATAAAATTATATCATAATTAATGACAACTTAAACATATTTAATTTTTCTCGATAATATAAAATCGACTTATAATTATATTATTAAATAAATTAAGTACGTATTATGTGATATAGAGTATACTACTAATAATAGTATAACATATTTCACATATATGAATTTACATATATAAAAAAGTAGTTCTATTTTATAGTGTATATATCTATATATATAAATAAAGATAAGATTGACATATTCTCACCAAAAGAATATAATTGATATATAAATCTTAAATAAGAAAATATGATAATAGATAAAATTTCCCCTATCATTACAAAAAAAACATTAAGCAAAAAAATAATATAAATTATATAATCTCCTTATTTAGATGATAATGTCATCATTTTGTTATCTTAATTTGGATAGCACTAAAACTAAAAGAATCACGTACACACATGTGGCGCAACTTAATGACGACATGTGGAAAAATCCGATGTGGCATAATCCAAGGTGGCGCGATGCTATAATGACAAGTGACCAAAATCACTTCTGCTTTAGTATTATACAGTAGATTTTGACCAAAAATAATTAAATATGGATATATTTTAAAACTTATTGGAGAAGCTTGTTAGTTTATTGATAATCACGTTTTAAAAATTTTAAAACATAAATATGGATATATTTCGGAGCTGGAGAATTATCGGTAGAATTATTTTGATTTTTAATATAAATTTATAATTACAAAATTTATTAGCGGATTAAAAGAAAAAAGATATGGTGACGTTAATTGTGGGAGCTCCATTTCAAAATATTGTTCCACGACGCGCCACGTCAGCTTTAGATGTTCTTTACTTTAGTAGTATATATTGATTACACAAAACGACCCTTCATCGAAGAGGGTTTCTTTTTTTACAAAATCAACCGTCAAGTTTTGAAATTACGTACAATGCCTATTCGGCTAGTCATTCTCTCTTATTTCAAATGACCACCAATAATCTTTTTGTAGACCTTAAAAATGTTAACCATTTACTTTATTTATCAAACCTACCTTAGTTAACAAATTAATTAATTAAAATATAAACATTTTATATATATAAGGATTTTAAAACCACATGTCATGAACACGCTTTATATACACTTATTAAACTTAAATCTGGTATTTTTTTGGAGATGGTGTTCAAAAAAGATTCTAAATGAAAAAATACAATTTTGTACTTCTATCTGATACCAAACAGCTCAAAAATTCTATCTCCAACAATCCCGTAAAAAAGAATCTAAATGAATCACAAGAATACAATACCAAACATGCCCTTAAGTTTTTTAAATTTGGGAGTAGATTAAAAAGGATTAGTAGCAACAAGCAACGAATAAAATTCCAATTAAAATTATTAATTGATAATTTTAAGCCTAAGTTAATCATTCATGAGAGTGGACATGAAATTAGAACGGTTGAATGGGAGAGAAGATTTGTACTCGCTTATATCACAATTGCACTTTCACAATCCAAAATTCCATAGTTAGTTCATGATTTTACAGATAATTTCCAAGTATATAAGTACATACAGCTCCCTTGCATGCAACCCTCACGGTCTAAGTACTAACGCCTATACTCATCTCCACAGTCTCCAATTATCTTCATGAGGTCCTTCCCCTTCTTGGAAACCTCCAAGATGCTTCCGACATCTTCCTCGTCCAAAGTCAGCGAAAAAATGGCATTCGCGTCTTTAATATGTTCTGATAGACCAAGCCTAACTCCGATCATTGAACCCGCCACTGCTGGCTGCATCCAAAACCAATGACTCCACTTAATCAAGGAAGAAACTGAGGATACAAACTTTTCTTTTGAAAAATATCATCTATTTGAATTTCTTAATCGAAGCTGAGGTTTTACCTGATCGAGTATGAACCGAACGGCCACAGTTGGGATGGAGACTCCGTGTTTGATAGAAACTCTCTTCAGTGTTTGAAGAAGTGCTTGGAAAAGAGGCCAACCTCCCCAAGCATCAACCATCTGCACTTATAATTCATTATTAAACCAAAAGTATGAAATGGAACATTTATCCAGCATTCCAATATTCAAAAGCCAAAGCCAATAACCAACACGAATTGCTTGGCAGACCTGTCCAACAAGGGGTGTCATTCGGCCCAACAACATCACCCAATTTTTTGGGGTCACATGATATTTATTTTAAGATGGTTTAAGAGTTAGTACTCAATATTTAATGTAATTGGTTAAGAGTTTAAATCTACTTTCCACAATGTTCTTTCATTTTTTCAGAAAAAAAGTTACGGTGACACAGGGCCTTCAAAACTCATTGACAACCCTGTCGGTTGGGACAATATGTGTTTGAATGAACTATCTATACTTTTTTTTACTTAGACATTGTTAGTTCCACAAATATAATGTTCAAGGCAAAACTGTGAAAATTTACCCTTTTGTACTTCTGAAGAGAAGGAGTGTTTAGGGGAGGGGCTGCAAATGGGATGGACAAGTTGGTATCCAAAAACTTCTCAGATAAGAGACCACCCATTACCGTCCCATACCTGTACAGAATAAAAAATGCAAGTAAACCAAGATATGTTAATAGGATCAAATGAAACCATGAAATTTCTTCAAAAAAATATATTCTCTATCATTATAGAGTGTAAAACTGGGACTCAACACAAAACACAGAAATAGTAGATTAACAGTACTAAACACACAGATAGTCACAATCTTAGGGAAACCAAAATGAATCTACTAAGCCACTCAACTCTCAAGGGAGCAACTCCACAAGAGCCAACCTCAGAGGAGGAAACCTCTTAAGAGCCAAAGGCAAAGCCTACAGATATCTTTCTGGATAATGAGCAGTAAGGCTTATTGTCTTATTTATGCTCATGCTCACCTCCCAGGACACCTACATGTGACATTAGCAAATCCCTCTAACAGTCTAACAACTTTAGCTAGTAGCACCTAGATCCCTCATTTTCCAGATTATAACCGATGACCCCCAATATTATCATATTGCTATTTTGTATCCTAACATATCACCAGTAACCAGAAGAGGTCCTAAATTTTATATAATATATAGTACGTGGAGTGTATCTGTATGTGTGGTATGAGAGATAGAGGGTGAGATATACGTTATTAATTGGACTCCCGAGAGCTTACAGAGCTCGGCCATTTCCTGTTGAGGACGCATGTCAACAATTGAATGTTGCACCTGAACGCATCCACTGCAAGGTAAGTAAAAGTATAAAAATTTTAGACAGTATAAGTATGAGGAAGACTAGAAATTTATCTTACCTGGTTACTCACTACTGGAATGTCATTTTCAAGAATTTTCCGCAACCTCTCAGTATCGAAATTGGTTAGAGCCACAGTCTTAATTTTGCCTACATCATCTCAGTCACACAACATAATTAACTAACGAATGTTCACCCCAAAGATGCCCTTTGCATATCAAAGATCAACCCAGCTCACCTTCGTCCTTTAGATCCGTGAGATGTTTTAAGGCATCAAGGTAGCCAGTGTTGGCATAGTCCCACCTGTATGATACATTAGATTTTTACAAGCATTGCAGTACCAGAAGAAAGTCAAATGAACATTCATGCAAGTTGCACTTTTTGGGGAAGAAAACAAACTTCTAGTTGTAATTCAATTTTATACACAGACTGTAATTGACTAGAAACCGAGTTGGCAACTTCCCATGAGAACCAAAATGTAGAAGCAAAAAATGTTTAAGTTGATGAAAATTACCAATGGAATTGAAGCATGTCCAAGCAAGGAACATCCATCCTCCTCCTGGAAACGTTGATGCTATTCTCTACCATACTCCTTGTCATCTTAACAGGTGATGGAACCCACTTAGTAAGACTGCAGCACAAAAGCATAGGAAAGGGAAATTTAAGTTGATGAAAATTACTTGATGCTATGCATACGAGCAAACAAAAAATTCATTCACATTAATGTTTAGATTCATAATATAATGATAGGTCATCTCAGAACTACATCTTAAGGTTGTA
Organism: Fagopyrum tataricum; assembly: GCA_002319775.1. Lineage (NCBI taxonomy): Eukaryota > Viridiplantae > Streptophyta > Magnoliopsida > Caryophyllales > Polygonaceae > Fagopyrum > Fagopyrum tataricum. The sequence continues at coordinate 39,242,949 of CM008282.1, read as the reverse complement.
ATTTTGCAACTCACCCTCTGACCTTATCTAAGTACTCTGGGGGCCGTTCCCTACGAACTCGGTTGATGTAGATCCCGTAGAGATCTTCAGCAGGCCCATCTAGCAAAATCAACAAAAGAGCAACCACTTAACCAAGTAAACAATCACTTGATCAAAAGTCACCTACTACAATATACAGATAAGTAAATTCATTTTTAAGTTTTCATGAATTATGTGGAATTATTCCTCTTTCACCGCTCAACTGATGTGCCTTACATATATCAGCAGTGTCAAAAGTGTCAAGGTCGGTATCAGAATATTGAAGAATGGCATCAACAGCATGGAAATGGGGTAGAACTTCAACTATTTTCAGAGAAACAGAGCTTGAATATATTCACTTTCTCTTTTCATGTCAGGTTACACAAATACCACCAACTCTCTACTCATTGAAAGGTAGTAGTGGAGGACTGGAGGTGGATAACTATCAACCATACTTTCATCATCCAAGGAATTTCACGAGAGTGACGTGTAAGATGCACAAAGGAAACAATCCAAATTTTCATAATTTTAATTTTTTCTCATGTACAAAATTTCAAAATCAACTGCAATACTCTACTTTTTTGGTAAGAGCTGCAATACTACTAAATTGAACAGACGATGGCAGCACAATTTGTGAAGAAATTCATATAAAAAAAACAGAGATTGATAAGCGAGAGAGAGAAGAGAGCTGACAGTGATCGGCCATGTCAAAGGTGGAAAGACCGGCATCGGAGTAACGGAGCATAGCTTCAACGGCGTCATTTCGATCTATTCTTCCCCAACCACCGCTAGTCTGCCACATCCCATTCAAAACCCTACAAATCTCCAACGAATCCCCTCCGTTCTCCACTATCACCCGCCGCCCCTCCGCCTGTAACTCTGCTGGAACCTCGGTGGAGGAGATTCCCTCGCACCGTACAAGCCGGTAAAACTTCTTCCCGTTTTTCGGGACATTGCTCCGTGTCGCTGGACCTGGCACGGACCTCGCTAGTATGAGATGCCGCATATCGGAAACGCCATAGCCGTGTGTGGAAGTTAACATTTGCATTTTTGGTGGGGGTTTTGCTTCAGCCACTGAGATGCAGAGGCACAAACTATCTTACATTTACCGATTCAAACTCTTCGAATCCTTGGACTACCAGTTTGTCAGGCCCATATTGACTGTGGGCCTTTTAAGCCAAATAGGTGACAAGCCCGTCTTAAATATATTATCTATCCTAATTCTTTCTTCTTCTTTTTTTTCTTATAGAACTTTTTAAACAATAAAAGGAACAAATTTATCGCTCATTTATTTCGCATTACTGTAAAGGGGGGGGGGGGGGGGGGGGAGTAATAAATTTGTAAGAATGGATACAAATTTATGTAAAATTAATTGGTTGTTTTTTTTTTTACGAAAAAGCTAAATACACCGAAGGCGTTTTACTAATGGGAAAAAAAAACACAAGCTTTCCGATGGCGCTTGATGAGCGGAAAAAAAATAAAAATCACGCACCGACGCTTTTAAAAAAATAAAAATAAATAAATAAACTTGGTGTGGTTCTAGGATTTTTTTTTTCCAAAATAATGATAAAATGAAAATTATTTCCGAACATGGGTTCAGAAAGAAATTAATTTCGAGAATAGGAAGGAAGTTGAGGTTCGGATGGGAGTCGCAGTCTGAAACTGCGAGTTTACGAATAAATCGCCGTTTCAACCGGCTGTTTTTGTTTTTCAATTTTTTTTTAATATTTACAAAGAACTCGCCGTAATTGCTTAATATGCATGTTTCAGATTGTTTGATGATTTTAGAACCGTTTCCTGATGAATTGTTTGATGATTTTAGAACCGTTTCCTGATGAATTTATCTATAGAGATGAAATGAGCTAGATGGGTCCTTGTGTATTATTGAACATCATTAAAGATCTTTAATTTATTAGGTAACAAACTAAGCCCTATTTAGTTATTTATAATGATTAATTAAAATGATTAATTGGTAATTTCAATTTACCCAAGACCTTTGTACGCCCGTCCAAAATACATATTTTGTAGTTAGTGGGTTTCGAACTAATAATGGCATACCCTCTCACCCCTTATATCAGTTAGACTAATTGAACTTGATAATACATTTTAATTATTTTTAAAAATTATACTTAATGCCTAATTACACAAACTAGTGTTACACAAACATAACTCGATTTACAAAATTTGCAATTACCAAGTCTATCGATTTACACAAGGCTATCGATTTCGATTTACATAAGCCTATCGATTTCAATTTACACAAGCCTATCGATATACACAAGTCCTTTACACAAGCTCTCTTACAAATTAACGGAAGCACAGAAGGTGGTATGGAAAAAAGAATGAGGATACCGAGAAGAGTTGGTAGTCAAATCCGGCGCAGGCAGGTGGGTGGATCTCGATCTCGCAACCGCCATTGGTGCATTCTTCTCCAACGTCTCTATCTCGCAATCGTCATTAGTCCTCGCCGTTGTTTGAACAATCGCCGGAACTGTTGTTGGAACAGCCGAAACATGCCGATCTCAATCGCCGTCACTGGTCCTCTTCTCCGCCATTGGTGCCTTCTTCTTCGACGATTGAAGGAGGTTCCGCCTAGGGCTTCAAAATGGGCAGCTAGGGTTTCGGAGTGGGTTAGAGGTTTTTTTGTAAACAACATATGAATCGTATTTATAGGCCCCTCTGATTATTTCTCTAGTAAATTCCATTCTTACACCTCTTATTTATTAATTTTTGATTTAAAAATTTTCTAGATAATAAGAAGGGTCTAGTTTGTATTTGCAAAACAAAAAGTCTTTCTACCCCATTCTTTTCTTTTTGTTTTAAAACCAATTTTCCCACATTGTAATTCTATTTTTTCGTTCAAGATACTATCCACGACGCCGGTGTATCGCTCCTCCGCCACCACCACTCCATGCTAGTGTATCGCTCCTCTGCCGCCACCCTTCATCCCAAAGTAACTCTCCCACCCCGCCCTCACTTCTTTCCTCCCTCTTCGGGCTTTTTTCTTCCCCCGACAATGGAGTTGCTCCCCTGCCTCGTTGTTCTCAAGACTCCTTCTTCCCCCGACGGCGACGCTCCTCCTCTCCATATCCACACCTTGACATCGATGGCGATGCTTGCACACTTTCATTCGTGTTACAAATCTTTCTGTGACATCGAGAGGTACGCTCATTCCCTCCCCTCCATCGGCCTAATCTGCGTTTTTTAAGGTTTCGGGCATTGACGTCATACGATTGTATACGTTTTCAAGTAAATTGATCACCGCGTATATAACACTCAAAACCCTAAGCATCTCTGACATTCCAACTGGAATCAAAGCCTCTTAGGGTTGACCTCTCCGATTAGTCGAGGGTTTCCAGTCCCCTTTTCGCCGTAAAATGCCAAACCCTCGTCAACATTTTTTGTGTTGGTTTGTGGATTATATCATCTTTGACCACCAATACTTCAGGGATAGTCGTTTTCTAACCGTCGTTGACTTTGAACCATAGATTTTGGTCACCTATCGAACAAAAGATTTAATTTTTTCACACTACAACAATAGGAACAAAAACAATCTGACTTTGTGGTTGTTGCCCACCCTCTTCTCGGCAAATCCTTGAGCTTGGCTTTTTGTGGAGCTTGAGGTGCGGCCCCTGATAGTTGAGTACAAGATGTAGAGTTTATGTCCTATTGGTATGTTCGTGTTCCATTCTTATGTCTCGAGACCATATCTTTATTCCTTTAGGGACAACGAACAATTCCATTGAAAATACTTGGATCTTTATTCCTAAGTTATATTGAATCTTCTTTATGTGCTTGCTCGTCTAGTATACAAAACAAGATGAATCCAGGAATGCGAACAAAGTTTATTCCCTTGTTTGTATTTCTGAAACATGGTATTGGCTTTTAAATTTCTGGATTTTTTTGTTGCTATATATTACTCATTTTATTTTCCTATGCCTAATTCAAAAGTTGTCACTTGTGGATAATCGAGAAATTTTTCAATAAAATAGTCCGCGGGACCTTCTTTTTCACTGGACTTCTAGTAATATATTGAACAATGGAATCGAATCCCTTACTCTATACCGAGACCCTTTGGGGTCTCTTCTAAATAAGACACAAGCTTCGGCTTGGGTGTGATGGATAAATGACGGAGTCGTATGAGTTTTCAATTGAACGAATCTCTGTTTCAATTTTGATTGAAGAACTTGTGTTTCTTTTAGAATACCTTTGGTCGATCATTTCTCGTGAACAATCAACCATTTTCATTCAGACGTTACTCCATGTTCTTTGATATATATTATCAATTTCGGGTATTTGGTTTATCTCTTCAAAAACATTGTGAATATGAAAAAGAACACTGTTTTTTTTTTGATACAAGGTAAGAAGAATAAGAGGATCAGTTTCTTGAAACTGATCGACCTACAGCATCCTTGCGGATGAGGTCAACAACATCATCTGGAAAGGCATCGTCTTCTGTTGAGGCAGTATGGCTGTGCAGGGCGAGCTTGTCGGCGACGGTGTTGATTTCCCTAAAAATGTGGAGGACACTTGAATACGTGAAGCTCGAAATCAAGACAGAGATGTCTGAAATGATCATGTCCGTCTCCCAAGGTGGCTTCCACGTCTTGTTGATCGCATTAATGAGTGTCAGATTATCTCCTTCGATCTCCATGGAAGTCACTCCTAGTTGTTTGGCCTTTTGTAGACCTTCTTGCATCGCAAAAGCCTCTGCTTCTAGCACCGATTCTGCGTTGCATCTTCCTTTTCCAGAAGCCAGAGGATAGCAAAGGTTGTTACGGATAATAAATCCGAACGCATATGGGTTATTATTATTTTTTGATGCATCAAAGTTTAGTTTGACGAAATTATCCTTTGGTTTTTGCCTTTGATGTTCTTAGTTTTCCTTCTTGTTTTTGTTCCGGAGGTATTAGTGAATTTTGGTTTGACATTTGCTTTATCCCAATCTTCTATTTGTTTTGATGCAATTTGTTTGAGGTTCGAAGCAGGTTTTTTATTTTTGAATATAATTTGATTCCTATCCAACCAGATATTCCACCAAATCATCACGATTTGTCTCAACTCTGTTGGAGAACTTTTTTCTTTTATTTGTAACAATGTATCATTAATACTATGCTTAATAGTGTCGAAGTTGTTCAATATTGAGGAAATTTTAGCATTATCTAAAGCTTGGTGAGTACACGGGCATATAAAGAACAAATGTTTAACACTTTCAGTATGATAATTACAGAATTCACAGTGCATTACCACAGGAATTTTTTGTTTATCAAGATTGTCTTTTGTAGGGATCCCGTTTAGGGCCAACTTCCAAAGGAAATTTTTAACTTTGGGCATTAAGTTCATTTTCCAAATCCATGATTTATCTTCAAATACTCCTACTTTTCGTTGTTAAATCATTTCCATTGCCGATTTCGTTGAGTACCATCCATCCTCGTTTACACACCAGTAGACTCTATCTCTAATGTGGCTTTTTGGTAGGTTGTAGCTCCTAATTTTATCAATGATGTTGTTTGGGAGAACTGCCTTTAATTGTTTATACGTTGATGATTCCAATTCCCATCCGAGATGAAATGGGAAGTAGATTCTAGCTCATTTATTAATGTTTTGTCAATGACAATGTCTATCAATGGTTTCTCCAAAAGCCAATTGTCTTTCCAAAACCTTATCGTTTTCCCGTCTCCCACACGCCATCTGAGACCTTTATCAAACTCTTCTCTAAGTTTGATCAGTTTTTTCCATTGTCAAGAAGTGTTTTTTCCACACTCATAGTTCCAAATACATTTTACTTTGAGGTATTTTCCTTCTATTAGTTTAACCCATATGTTATCCGGTTCTGCCATAATTTTCCATAGGAGCTTCATTTGAAGCGCTTTGTTCATGTCTTCAGCTTTCCTAATTCCAGTGCCTCCAAGCGACCTTGGTTTACTGATTTTATCCCAACTAATTAAAGGATGGAAGCTAGGTCCCTTATTCTAGAAGAAGTTTCTGTTTATTTTATCCAGTTCATTGTGGATACTTGTGGGGAGCATAAATGCTTGCATAATGTAGCTTGGTTTAGCATTCAGATTTGCTTTTATCAGCGTTGATCTATCTTCTTGGGATAGAGACGACGCTTTCCATTTTGTAAGTTGTTGTTTAGATTTTTGGATCACCGAGTTGAAAACATCCTTATTAACTCTTCCGTTAATAATGGGGCATCCAAAGTATTGTTCTAGGTTAGTAGAAGATGTAATGCCAAGATGGGACTGGATTTGCCTTTTATTGGTAGAGTCTACATTGTTAGATGTTTGGAATGTTGACTTATGGTAGTTTATAACTTGCCCAGACACATTACAATAATCGTTCAAAACTGACAATATTTTGTTACTTGCTTCCGTTGTTGCTTTTGTAAAGATAATAATATCATCGGCAAATGCTAGAAACGGTATAATTGAACCATTCTTTGAGATGGGGAAGCTGTTCAATTTCGGGTTCTCTAAACTTATTTTCTATAGATTTCTTGCTAGGATCTCGGCCCCCAAATTGAAGAGCAGAGGAGATAATGGATCTCCTTGGCGAAGTCCTCTTTGTGGTGAGAAAATTGTAGTTGGTGAATCGTTTATCAATATGGAATAGGAGACGGTTGTTACACATTCGGTAATCCAATTCCTAAATTTCTCACTAAATCCAAATTGACTTAACACCTCCTTTAGGAAGTTCCATTCTAACTTGTCGTAGGCTTTTTCCATGTCTAATTTAATAGCCATAAATCCTTTTTTCTTTTTTTTGTTCTAAATCCATGGAAGATTTCATGTGCAATTAGTACAGTATCATGGATAGCCCTATTTTTGGTAAAAGCACTTTGTAGCGGGTGTATTAGTTTAGGAAGTACTCTACTTAGTCTTTTGGCTAGGATTTTAGCGATTATTTTGTATACTGTTGAACATAGGCTTATTGGTCTGTAGTTAGCAGTCATTGATGGATTATCAATTTTTGGTAATAGTGCTATAAATGTGTGGTTTAGTTGCTTTAGAATCTTTCCGGTTCTATAAAAGCTTTTTACAGCTCTAGTGACAGCTGAACCTATAATGTGTCAATATTTCTGATAGAAACCAGCAGTCATACCGTCTGGCCCCGGTGATTTGTCACTCCCAATGTCAAAGAGTGCGTCTTTAATCTCTCTAGTGGTGAAGGGTTTAACTAATTCTATGTTCTCATTATCTGTGATTTCCGGTTGAACGACTTTTATCATATTCTTTAGTTTATGATAGTCCATATTCGATGCTCGGAAACGTGATTGGTAGTCGTTCAGGAACTCGTCGTTGATTTCATTATCCTTTGATAATATAGCGCCGTCATTTCTTGTAATGTTTGCTATAAATTTGTTATTTCTTCTACCAGTTGCTCTTCTATGGTGAAATTTTGTGTTTTTATCACCTAAACATAAATTCTTTGTTTTCGCTCGTTGCATCCAGTATTGTTGATGATACTCCAGTATGCACTCTCGTTTGTTATTTAGTCTATTTATTTTGTCGTTTAGTTGTTGATTAAAGGATACAAACACTTGTTTTTGTAGAGCCTCTAGTTGATCGTCTAAATTTTTTAGTTGTTTATTGATGTTTCCAAACTTCTCACGGCTCCATTCTTTTAGCTTTTATTTCAAAAGATTTGTTTTTTTGCCAAATTAAACATATGCGTTCCGGGGAATTGCGTCCTCCATGTTTGTTTGATCAAGTTCTCACAATCTTTTCTTTGCAACCACATTGATTCAAATCTAAACGGTTTATTCTTAATATTCGTCATTGTGCTTTGTAGAGTGATAGATATCATGCAGTGATCCGAGTTAGTAAAGGCATAGTTCCTAGTGTGTATATCGGGATACTCTTGTAGGATTTCAATACTCGCCATTGTTCTATCCAATTTTTCGTAGGTGTTATCTTCTCCGTCTCTTCTCTTTTTCCATGTGAACTCGTTACCTTTAGTTGGGAGGTCGTTTAGGCTACACTCGTCTGCGAATCTATTCAATCTATCGAATTTGTTATTTGCAATTGGAGCCCCTCCTTTCTTATCAGACTGTTCTCTAATTTCATTATAATCTCCTAGAATTATTTTCGGTTTGCTCGAAGCTCTTATATTAGAAGATAGTTGTGACCAGAATTCACCCTTCTTCTGCTCGTTTGGTGGTGCGTAAATACCTTATATGTGTGTTTCGAAAGATGATATTAGATTTACGTGTTTGATTAAAATGTATCTGTCATGAGACTTTATAATTTCAATCTTTCATTTCTTATTTGGTATTGTTTCCAGAGGATGCATAATCCCCCAGAGAAACCCAAAGCTGGGATGAAACAAATATTGTCGAATCCCGCGTTTTTCCACAAGTGTTCTTCAGGTTCAACGCTTATCTTTGTCTCCGCCAAGATAATAAGTTGTATAATTAATTTTTACATTTTATGTTCAAATTTGTCCAAAAGTTTTTTTTCCGCATTCCCCTGCAATTCCAAAAAGCGATTTTCATTTATACGCATATTTAATTTTGGGTGGTAGATTTCCCTCTTTTCCTACCTTCTTACCATAGTAAATGTTAAGATTTTTCCAAGTTGCTTCAATAGGCTTAGTGTTTGATTTTGTCTCGACCAACGTAGGCTCAGTGCTTGATTTTGTTTCAACTGACGTAGCTTGATTTGTTAGAGGAAAAAGTTGTGGTCTTGCATTTATATAATGTAAGAACCCATATTTATTAGTCCTTGTTCCTGCCTTGGTGACGTTTTTCAGTATAATGGTTGAGATATTATGACACTCGCTTTTTAGTTCAACAACTCGAGTATTGTGAGGCGGACAAGCCCTCTTTGTTCTGTCCATGGAATGACAAATGAATCTCCAGTTCAAAATTATATAGATTCCGGGGGAGAACTCCCAATAGCTTAATATTTTACACAGTTCATGAAAAGTAAGAAAACCACTAATGTCAGATTTTGTCAAGCTCATAACATTCTTGAATCTGGGATCTATGAGACGAATATTGTCTCTAGTTTCTTGCTTGAAAACTTTACGGAGTTGTTGTGGGATTCTGTTTTGCACGTCATTGACCTGAAACCATAAAATGTCAAAAACAACAATATTGGTAGGAACCAGTATTGTTATCAGGATATAGATAAGAGGAGCAGGACTTTCAACCACCACATTACACGTTGGGTAGAAGAAGACATGTCCCCATACAAACAGGTAGAGACCATTGTATTCCTTTGGCAAATACGGGTTGGATAATTCCAAATTTCTGATTCTTTGTACATAAACATGAAGTATCATGTTTATTTGAGGAATTATTAGGAGTTTGGTAAGTTAGACCTATAAACCACTCAAAAGAAGAGTAGAGGACGGTCACCAATATGGATCTCATGCACAGAACAATCCAAATATTGAACGGAGCAAAGGTCATAAAGAAGGATTCAAAGACAAGAATGTAGATCATGGATTCATTTGGTTCACAGATATAGCACAAGCCTACCACATCTAAGGATCTCATATTCAAATCAATCAAACCATTAACAGGAGCAAAGATAAGCCCAATATAGTCAGTAATTGGTAAAAAAAGACATGGGTTCGTCTTGTTCAAAGAGCATTAAGCATGGTTTAATCAAGACCAAGCACATATGGAGAATTAAGTCCATCAAGTTCTTCAATCTTATAGGTTTTTTCCACATCAACAACAAATTCAAGAGCAATACACTAAGCCAGTACACCAAAAAAAGAACACCAGTAAATAATTGCCCATTTTTCTTTATGGTTGTGGAGTTTAGAGTATGAAGTTTTTCTTACCATCCCTATATTATTGTGTTCAGTATATATACCTACACAAACCCAATTCCTCCACTCTTCCAATTCGGTCACCAAGGGAGGCCAAATTGGGCGTTTGATTTCCCCTCTGGAAAAGAACAGCAATGCAAGAGGAGGGAGAAGGTCCTCGGTACCAAATAGTTGCCCTCTGTTGCAGAAGATTCGACTCGAACACCCCGTTGTAGCCCTTTCTCCATGAAATCACTTTTGACTTCATGAAACAGGCTCCTATTGCTTTGACTTCGAACTTTCTTGGAGGACATACATCGACGTTTCCCAGGGGGATAAGGGGGCTTACTGTTCTAAAAAACTTGTATTTACCTTGACTGAAGAACTCGCCACATAGCGTCGATGACAATGCCGTTGTGCCACTCCCTGACTTCCACACATGAAACGAGTCCAAGCCACGCCACCACCGCGCCATATCCAAAGCTCTTACATTGTTCTACTTTGTTCTTGTACTTCTGAACCGAAAGGATCCGTCGATTTCCAGCCGGGAATACCAAAGAAGGACTGATTTGTTATTTAAGCTTCCATGGGAGGGAAGGATTCTTGTAGATCGGAAAGGCCATGGATGGTGATTCCGAGATCTAGGGTAGATGTTTCTTTGGGGCGGCGAGACGAGAAATTTGGTTACGGGGTTAAGGTTTGCTAGCGGTGGCGGCGGAGGCTCAGGGAGGTTTGCTTGCGCGTGTGATAGCGCGTTCTCTTGAGCAGAAAAGGGGTTTAGGGTTTTCATTTTTTTTCATCTGAAAAAGAACAGTGTGAATATGAAACTTTTTTTGAATATGGATTTCCTTCCTATAGAGGCTAAAAGAATCGATGATTTTGTTTCCAAACTTGAAATATCTCTTTAATTGTTGAAACAATGATTTTTGTTGTTAAACTTGAAATATCTCTTTAGTTGTTAAAATATTTCTCTAATTAATGTCTTGATTTCTCGGATGTTTTGATGTGGAGATTTTTGGTTGTTTTTTTTTTCTTCAAGAAATCAAATATCTAGCTTAAAATAGCCAAATTCAAAATGAATTAGATAACATCCAAACCAAGTGGAAAGAATTATATCTTCACATTTGTATACGACAAGCTGCTAGGAACTATAAAGTTTAACATTTTGCCTATTTAATCTAAACAATAAGAAAATAAAAGAAAATAAAAACAATGGAAAACCATTATGTTGCAATATCACTCGAAAGAAATTGATTCCGGAAGCTAACTTTCCTTTAGAAGTTGGTTTCGGAAGCTAAGCACGACCATTTGCTTGGGTAACAATTTTTCTGCTTGGTTTAGAGCCTTCATACAATCCCTTTGTTTAGAGTCTATATGAACATGAACTAGGCAAGAATATTTATGCTTGTATTTTGAAGGATGAAATGGTGGATTTCTTTTGTAAACTTGTGCTCTATTAAGGCTCCTAATTAAATTGTCTGAAAAAATAGGTCCCTTTTATTTATCTAAAAAGATTAATTGAAAGGGCTAATTGGTAATTTTAATTTTTAGAAGAGCAAGCTCAATCTATTTAATAAAGTCCAGCCACTCGAGCTACACAAGTACAAGCCCAAATCGAGCTACACAAGATACGTCTAAAATACAAATCTTGTGGTTAGTGGGTTTCGAAATCTAGATGACATACCCTCTCTTTTACCCTTATACCAGCTAACCTGATTGAACTTGGTATTCTATTTCTATTTTTAAAAGTTATATTTAATGTCTACTTACATAAACTAATGTTATACAAACGTAACGTTTTGGTTTTACAAAAATTTGCAATTACCAAGACCTCTTTCAAGTTGCACAATGAGTTACACAAGTCGTCTCCATTTACATAAAACCTTTTTCATAACACCAACTAATACTTCCATGATCGGTTGCTTTTTTCACCGTTTTGATTGATCATCAATTCTCTCATTCATTTCCTCATTTCATCTCTAATTTGCAGGCAAGGTGTATCGCTGATGCGAAGGCGGACTCAGATCACACCAGCTTCATCACTGCCACTCTTAATCTCAAGAAGAGAACGAGGTTTATCCCTTGACAGTTTGCTCTTCGGTTACGATTCAAGTTATAATTTTTATAAAATTCTCTTGATCTGATCTCATTAGAATTTTTTAGGTACATTTGATTCGATTGGCTTCAGGTGAAACCAAATTGATATGTGAGGGTTTGTTTTCTCAAGACAAACAACATGAGAAGAAGCAGTACAAAAAGGTTGTCACCCATAGCTTCGCTCCCAAATTTGATGAAGCCCACCGGTCCTTTTCCAGAAGCTCTCCTCCCTAGAGAAGTACCCTTTCCCACTTATCTATTTTCTAGTCTTATTTATTTTTTGTAATCAATCCCTTGAGCTTTAAATGTTCCATGTCTAATAGGCCATCCTAAACTTCATTTGTAACAAGTGGAATGCTATTTTGCAGAAATGATCCTTTTGGAAATATAACATCTTAAAACATAGTTTATGATTAATATGGTAACTTAAGTGTACTTGCCTCAAATTTAGACATATTGGGCTTGTGTCTAAAATGAAAGTCATTTTGAGGATATTAGAATAATTGACATATTTTACTTAATTTTGATGATTCATGTTCATTTCCTGTATCTGTAATGAGATTACTCAATAATTTAGGATGAATTTAAGCAATCTATGAGAGTTAGATTGTTCTGCTTTTAAACTCTTGCCTAAATGGACAAGAATCATGATAGTTCATACCAAAGGAGAAATTAGTGGATAATGGGTTGAGACTAGGGTTGTTCATAGGTCCGGACCTGGACCGGACCTGAACAGAGAGGCCCGAAAATGGACTGAATTTTTCGGTCCAGGTCCGGTCCAAGTCTGGTCCATGACCGGAAAATGTGTTAAACTATTATTTTATTTATTTATTTATTTATTTTCATTTGTTTCGCACTAAGCCTATTGCGGACCGGACCGGACTTAGTGTTAATTAATTAATTTTAAATTTTTTTACTAATTTTTAATTAATTTAACTTTTTTTTTTCTGCCGCAAACTTCTTTTTTTTTTAAAAAAATATAGGTCCGAACCGGACCGGTTTTGGATCGGACCGGGCCGGTTGTGGACCGAAGACCGGAACTGTTTGTTTCGGTCCAAAACCCGGACTGAATAGAAAATTGAACATTCCTAGTTGAGACCACTGGATCATTACGGTCTGTCCAATCTGGATCGTTTGTGCATGGATTTACTTAAAGTTAATGATTTTTTTTGTTTCATGCTTCTAGAAAAAAGTTCAGGAGGATGACACATTTTTGCCTGAGTTTACCGACGAGGAATAGCATAAGTAGTAGCTTGCTCAATCTTGAGACACTTTGATTTGGATATCTTGTACTGGTGTTGAATATTGCTTGTTGATTTTGTAGAGACTTGTTTGAATATCCGAGTTTGAATATTCTGTTCATGAAATAGCTGATAGTTTGAGGAAATGGCTAAAGATGAGTGATGTGTAAACCTTTTCCCTTGCAAAGTCAATGATGTCTTTGGATTCCAATGATGATGCAATAGTTGTGATCTTGAAGCAAAGCTTGGTAATCCAACTTCTTTATTGTTGAAGTTGGAAATGTTTATTTTTTTTGTCGTTAGTTATTGATTTTTTTCACATCTTTGTTGTTAAGATGCACATTTCTAGAACTTGCTTGTTGGTTCTTTCCTAACTTGTTGTAGAAAACACGCATACTTCTATGATTTTGCAAACTTTGATAGCACAACTGAATGATTTTAAACCTTTTATTGTTAAAAATAGTGGAATATATTATGGATCCATCAATAAGGTTGCTCTTCAACCAAGCATTTAACATAGGTTTACAAATTTACACCATTGTAGGGAGGAAAGACAAGTCGCCGGACAATGAAATAGACAATCTGGTAAATATTGTTTGATACTTGACTAGACACTTTAATAGACACTTTAAAGCTCAAACGGGAAGGAGAGCTCTCGACTACGTTGTTCAGGCTCGAAGTGGGAGGAAGACACCACGAGAGCTTTCTACTACGTTTCTCATGCTCGAAGCGGGAGGAAGAAACCACGGCTTGTTGTTGCACGACTAGAAGATATGAAATAAGCAGGCATTACTAGTGCTCCCGAAGACACCACGGCTTGTTGTTGCACGACTGAAAATGATGAAATAAGAAGGAATTATTGGTGCTCTCTTGTACACTGAGCTATCTACATTTATGCATGGAAAATGTAATGAATGTAATGATGAATATTCTCTTTGTACCCTACATTTCAAATGTAATGGATGTAATGATGAATTTCCGCCATCAATTTCCAAGTAACCGCTAAAATCAACAAAATACATATTAATCCAAGATTATATATGCGTATTTAACTATAGCTATCTCGTTTAATATATATATATATATATATATATATATATATATATATATATATATAATATATATATGATAAGAGCCTTAGTTTTGGGAGCTAGTTTTGGTCTTAGCCGCCCCCGCGGGTCTGTGAGGCCGCCCCTGCGGCTCCCCTGCTGTTCCGCCCCTGCGGCCAGGAAACCCACCCCCTGCGGCTGCAGCCGTCTTTGTTGACCCTTGACCCGTGCTTTAACTCTCCCACTTCCTTAACCTAATCCTTGCTTTGGCTTGCTGTGCATCTTCACTTTCTTCCCAGCTGCCTTCACGTCCTTCTCCTTCTTCCTTGATGTGTTGAAAGCATGATGATGTGTTAAGATTTCTGATGTGTGTTTGTGCTCTAGCATAGTTCTATATATGTGTATGGTTACTAACAGTTTCATACCGTGTTGTAGACACTTTGTAGGATAGGAGAGCTGCAGAGTGATTCAGAGTGGGTGATCCGCTGAGGGCTCCGTACACTGGGGCGTTATCGGGGATATGGGTTCTTTTGATGTATAACATGGTTTTGTTTGTACTCAACGGTACATTGTATTACCTTTTTGATATATATATATATATATATATAAGTTTCATGTTTTGTTTTAATCTATCGGTGCCTTGTTGTAAGATCAGTGAAATTGTTGTTAGGCTAGGGTCAGGATCCATTGTGAGATCCTAGCCCAGTAGCACTCCGAGTCCTACAGATTTGGGGTGTTACATATATATATATAAGCTCGGGTGAGAACTTGTTTTACGGCAAGATATAAGAACACATGCATTGTCAGATTAATCCGCAGAAGGCTCAGATTTATCGGCCATATAAGGACGCATTCATATGTAATTAAAGCTATAACCGTGCATATGGTAACTATATTATATATGGATAAGCTTATATGAAAACTAATATATAATGGTGCACAAATAATTCCAAATGTTTATGGTTGTTTTTCGTTATTCATATACGTATTTATTTTTATTTTTTTTCCTTTTTTTTTGTATTCTGTACTCCACAAACAAGTGTATTCTATTTTATGCACGAGTAATTAGTATTCATTTGCATGAGCTTTTGCATGTCTCAATTATATATATATATTTCACTATATAGCATAATTCTTTGAATTTTATATGTGAAAATGTGTTTCACATGTAGCACAATTCTTTCAATTTGCTCGTGTAGGAGTTATGCGCGTTTTCAATTTATATGTTTTGAATGATTGCGCATACTTTATTTATTGGTTTAGATTTGAGTCGTGCATATTATGCATTTGCAGTAACATAGTCGTGCATGAGGTCATTCAATTTAAATTGGAGTTGTGCATATTATGCATTTGCAGTAACATAGTCATGCACATAGTCGTGCATGAGGTCATTCATTTTTAAATTGGAGTCGTGCATTCACTAACGTGCATGAGTTTATTTTTTTTGTTTTAGTTAGTCGTGTTGTTTGAACATAACACGTTATTGACGTAATCGACGAGTCGTGCATGAGTATATTTCATTTAATTTGAATTCGTGCATATGTACAAATGTGCAAATAACCTAATTGTGATACTCGAGAGGACGTGAATACAAAATTACCGGTAATTAATAGAAGATTTTGGTAATATTTGAATCGATATCTAAAATAGGAAATTACATATATATTGTGACTCATATAGAAATGTGTAATATATCATTAAATATGAGCTTAATATATATTTTCATCATATCCGTTGAATGAGTTAGATCGTGCGGTCTAGATACGTTCTCATTTCTTACCGTAATACACGTTCTCACCTAATCTTTTTCCTATATATATATATATATATATATATATATATATCGAAGATGTACTATAGTTATTTAAAATAACTATAATCCACTTGCCTTGTCGTACAAGAGACACTTGCTAATTTTGTATGCAACTTAGATCCGTATGTTAACTATTAGTTTTACTTACGTTCTTTGCTTCTTTGTACGTCTTCTCAACGAATCAATCTTAAAGGCCCTTTTATAGCCTGGTAGGTAGGAGAATCCATTTTGTATACTTTAAATTCTACTCTACGTGTAAGCCATTCACAAAATTAACCACAACATGTCTAATACTCAATACTCCTTAGCAAATAGAATGAAGAGGTGCCTCAGTTCGGTGGTTTCAATCAATCAGAGTGCTCAGTTCGGTGGTTTCAATCAATCAGAGTGCTTTTGTGCCGGGAAGACTTATTACCGACAATGAGTTGTCGGCTTTTGAGATTATACATCATATGAAGAACAAGAAAAAAGGGAAGCAGGGACTCATGGCGATTAAGTTGGACATGGCAAAAGCGTATGATCGAGTGGAGTGGGATTTTCTTGAAAAATGCATGGGAAAGCTTGGTTTCTGCGATAGTTGGGTGAAGCTGATTATGGGATGTGTTCGAAGTGTGTCGTTCTCGGTTTTGATGGACGGAATTCCTACAAAGGAATTTTTCCCGGAGAGGGGGCTCAGACAAGGTGCCCCCTTTCACCTTATTTATTTATTATCTGCGCGGAAGCTTTGTCAAGTATGATTAGAAATAGCGAAGAAGCTGGCAGGTGGAGAGATGTTAAGATTGCAAGGATTGCCCCTAGGATCTCACATCTTTTCTTTGCTGATGATAGTGTGCTGTTTACAAGAGCTACTTGTCAACAAAGCCACGAAATAGTTAATATTCTCCGTGTATACGGTGCAACATCAGGACAACAAGTCAATTTTGGCAAATCGGAACTATCTTTTAGCAAGAATGTGTGTGATGAGAGCAGGAGAGAATTCAAAACATCATTGAAATTGTGGAAGTAGAGAAACATGAACGTTATTTGGGGCTCCCAACAATGATTGGGAGGTTAAAAAAAGTGATTTTCTAAAGTGTAAAGGAAAGAGTTTGGAAAAAGATCAGAGGTTGGAAGACAAAAAACCTATCAAAGGCCGGAAAAGAAATTCTCATCAAATCGGTAGCATAGTCCATCCCTACATACACTATGTCTTGTTTTATGTTACCTGTTGAATTATGCAGAGAATTGTAACAAATGATGTGCTCTTTCTGGTAGGACTAAAGAGAAGATAAGAAAATGCATTGGCTTAGGTGGTCACATATGTGTAAGGATAAGATTGATGGAGGTATGTGTAAGAGCCGTAGTCTTTCGGGCCGAGACCGGACCTTGGCCGAGATTAGTCTTGGCCGAGATCTGCCCCTGCCGCGGCCGCGCTGTGAGGTGCCGCGCCCGCGCCGTGCTGCGTCCTGGCGCGCCCGCGCCTGCACACTGCCGCGCCCACGCCCGCCGCCTGCAGCCGCTTTCTTGGACTTTGTTGTCGTGCTTCACTCTTTACTTCTTCTTTTGGCCGGGTGATCTAAGCCATCTCCTTCCTTTGCTTCTCCAGTTTCTCTCTCCACGCTACCTAGCTCCTTTGCTTTCCTTTGGACCTTGTTTTTGGTTTTGGAAGAAGTTGTGTGAGATCTTTGGTGCTTGACTTGTGCAAGTCTTAGCCGGAGTTTGTTGGGCAGTGAAGCTAGCTTGTGCTTGTGGAATCCCCTGCAGCCTTGAGTGCTCCTTGTGGTATAGCTTTCTTCTTCTTCTTCTCTTCTTTCTTGGTTTCATTCTAGTTTAGGGATAGGTGTAAGATTAGGCTGGTATTGATGGTTGTGTATGTGTATGTGAACCTGCTGGGGATGAGAAAGAAGTGTAGTGATCAACTGAAGAAACGAAGAAAGACTGCAGAACCGAGTTCTGCGTAGTCGCCGTGGCCGCGCTGAGCACTGACGCGCCCGCGCCCGAACACTGACGCGCCCGCGTCCCGACCCTGCCGCGCCCGCGTCTAGATCCTGCCGCACCCGCGGCCACATCCCGCCGCGCCCGCGGTTCCTGCTTCCGCGCCTTTGTTTACGCAGGTGCGTCTTGTTCCGGGGCTACCTATGGATGGGTAGTTCCCTTTCCTTTCCTAGTATGAGTGGTAGTAGCATGCTAGGTATGAGTTGAGTACGATATAGTTATGCCGGTTACGGCTTTGAGGTTTACGAGTTGGAATTGATCTCATATGGATCCCTTGGGTCTAGGTGTGACCCCTTGATGTGATAGGATTGTGATACGTGTATGTGTGCCTTGTATAGGCTGAGTTGTCCTCCAGTTGGAGTAGACGTTCCTGAGGTTTATCTTCGAGAGTTCTTCTGATATCGAGGTAAGTCCATAGGACTTACTTAGCTACTATCCTTATATTGGATGTATGCTTGAGTGGTGTTTGCTATATGCTTTATAGCATGATTAGGAATAGGATTACGAGTATGATTATGTTTATGATGGTCACAGACCTATCTTTATTATACTGACCGCCCATCGTAGTGGCTGTGATAACCTTTCCCTTTCATCCCGCCGTGGAGTCTGGGAGGTTCTCTGTAGTCAGGGCCAGTACTGGTATAAAGGAAGGCCCCTCACCATTCCCACAGGGTACACGGGAGGTGTGCTGATACTACCCCAGCTGGTTAGAGTACTCAGAGGCGGGGATCATATTCCTCGTGTCACATATCTTCATATATATACATATTTTATACGATTGATTGATTCACTTATTAAAGATAATAAACCGGGTGAATGTGTGATACCATGATGAGTTGTTATCGTTTATATGATGTGTGATTGTGCTCTTGGCTTCTCTTATATATGTGTATAGTTAGCTAACGGTTTCATACCGTGTTGTAGTTCCTTCGGCAGGTTAGGAGGACTGAGGAGTGATCCAGTGGGGTGATCTGCTGAGGGTTCCGTACACTGGGCTTATTTGTGGGATTTTGGGTTGTTATCGGTTGTACGGCTTTTGGTTTAACTTTTGTACTCAGCAGTACCATGTATACTCTTTTGACATGTACATATTTATATCAGTTTCATGTTTTGTTTTAATCTGTTAGTGCCTTGTTGTAAGGTTCAGTGAAGTTGTTGTCAGGCTAGGGTCAGGATCCATTGTGAGATCCTAGCCCAGTAGCGCCTCGAGTCCTACGGATTCGGGGTGTTACAAAGTTGGTATCAGAGCCCAGGTTTGACAACAATGGCACTAGTAATCTGCAATAAGTACGAATGGATAAATAAACAGAACCCGAAAAGGGGTCTGACTTTTAAAAGGTTTGGTTTCGAAATGAGTACAAATGTTTTGGGTTACCGTGTACGTGAACCATCGCCCCTCTGAAGATCTCGACAGTTTATATATAGATATTCTGTCATGATTGATTTGATACATACATACGGCATATATATAGCCTTCTAAGCTAGGATTACGTCTTCTGCAGATGGTTCAGACTAGAGCCCTCCCTGCAGCAAGACGTGGTAGAGGTAGACCCCCTCTCGGTAGAGGACGAGGTCAGGTTCCTGCTGTTGATCCACGCGCAGCAGAGGGGGTACATGAGGAAGTTGCTGAGAGTGCCGTTCCTGAGAATAGGAACGAGGCTGCTGAGAGACAGGGGTCACAGAGAGCCCAGTCTGCTGATTCTGGTCGCATTTCTATGGGTAGATCAGAGTATCAGGCTCATATCAGACGTGTAGAGGAGGCTGTCAGAGCCGGGCAGACGTGTCCCAGATTTACCGGCACAGGAGGAACCATCTGAGAGGTCCCACACCGTTACTCAGGTACCAGCTGTACAGGTACCTGCTGTTGAGATTACTCCGGTTCGGGAAGAGCATAGAGGGCCCAGACCAGACAGTTGGTTGAAGGCATTTCGTCAGATGGGAGTACCCCCTTTCACTGGGAGTGTGGGGTTAGAGGTTGAGCTCTGGTTTAGGACACGTAGACTCAGCTCTGGAGTCTATTCGATGTCCAGCTGATAGACAGATAGAGCTGGTACAGAGTCTGTTCAGGGAGTTAGCTCAGCACTGGTGGAGATCTGTACGAGTACAGGTTACCAGTTATACGCAGATGAAGACGATGATTAGAGAGCGTTTCTGCCCCTGCCTCATTGAGGAGGGAGAAACTGCGGGATTTCATGGAGGCTGGGTTTGATGATGTGCCTTGTTTCTGAGGCCATCAAGAGATTCCAGGAGGAGCTGGCCTTGCTGGGACCAGTGGCCCCTGCTGCCTGATCAGCATGTATATCTGTTTTCCCGACGTCTGAGGGATGCCACCAGGGCCTATATGGCCGGGTTTCATTGTGAGTCCTTGATTGGGACTATCAGGATAGAGCTTCCGATTATGAGTGCGGGAGCGAGCTGGACAGAGGAGAGCTTCTCAGACCGGGAGGTCTGAGAAGAGACAGCGTACCGGGCAGACCAGTGGTACTGCTGGAGCTGCTAGTGTTGGGGGTACCCAGAGACGTCAGGGTCGTTCTGTATCTGCACCCGGTTACAGAGAAGGGACGACAGTGTTTTAACTGTGGAGATCCAGGGCATCTGAAGCCCGAGTGTACGAGACCACTGGTGACGTGTTTTACCTGTGGCCGACAGGGCCATAGAGCTGTTTACTGCCGCCAGGGCGGAGCTGCATCACAGCAGGGTTCTACTCCTGCCAGTGTACCAGCAGCAGACTCAGGGACAACAGAGAGTCCCAGACCGCCCTATGACTCAGGGATCTGCTCCTTTGCCGAGTAGAGGCAGAGGCCGTGGTGGAGGCACCACTGATACCAGAGGCCCGCAAGGTCGTGTTTTTGAGCTGAGAAGTGCAGAGGAGCCAGCTGCACCTACGGCTACAGGTACCATTCTGATTCATGGTTTACCTGTTAGAGTTTTATTTGATACTGGTGCTACGCACTCTTTTATTTCTGATGCCTGTGTCGAGCGTCTTGGATTAGATACAGTTGAGGGGATGCCCTTTATTATAGGGCTACCCAATGGTAGTAGGGTCAGAGGTACCCGTGAGATTCACGGTTGTCCCATTACTGTAGGGACCCGAGTGTTATTAGTTGACTTCTTTGTCATGCCATTAGAGCATGAAGAAGTTGTTTTAGGTATGGACTGGATGGATAGACATTCCGCAGTCTTAGATGTAGGTAGGAGGACTGTTACCCTTTCTACCGAGTTAGAACAGATTGAGGTTTTCCGAGGTTGGGACCTTGGAAAGGTAGGCACAGTTATCAGTGCGATACGAGCAGCCAGACTGATTGCACAGGGTTGCGAGGCCTTCTGGTGTTATGCCATGAAGGAGGGGGAGAGTCCAACATTAGAGGATATCCCGGCTGTTTGTGAGTACATAGATGTGTTTGCTAAGCCGTCTAGTTTACCGCCTCAGAGGAGTGTGGATTTTGGGATTGAGCTAGAGCCTGGTACGAAACCGATCTCGAAGGCCCCATACCGGATGGCGCCTGTTGAGATGCTGGAGCTGAAGAGGCAACTTGAGGAGTTGGCCGAGAAGGGCTTCATTCGCCCTAGCGTGTCCCCATGGGGAGCACCTGTCCTCTTCGTACGGAAGAAGGACGGATCACTGAGGTTATGCATTGATTACAGAGAGCCGAACAAGGTGACCATCAAGAACAAGTATCCACTGCCGCGCATTGATGATTTGTTAGATCAGCTACAGGGAGCGATTGTGTTCTCCAGGATTGACCTGCATTCCGGGTATCACCGGCTGAGGGTGAGGGAGCAGGATGTGCACAGGACAGCGTTCCGGACCAGATATGGCCACTACGAGTTTGTAGTGATGCCATTTGGGCTTACGAATGCCCCAGCCGTCTTTATGGAGTTGATGAACAGTATCTTCATCGACTTCCTGGATCAGTTTGTAGTGGTTTTTATTGATGATATTCTGGTATACTCTCGTAGCAGTGAGGAGCATGCAGGACACCTGAGGACTGTATTGCAGGTTTTGCGGGATAGAGAACTTTATGCTAAGTTCTCTAAGTGTGAGTTCTGGATGCCAGAAGTAGCATTCTTGGGTCACGTGGTTTCAGCTGATGGGATCAAGGTGGATCCAGCGAAGATTGAGGCTGTAGCAGCTTGGACGACACCGACGAACGTCAAGGAAGTACGTAGTTTCCTTGGCCTAGCCGGTTATTATAGACGCTTCGTGGAGGGTTTTTCTGTGATTGCCCGTCCACTGACGAGTTTACTGAGGAAGACTACCAGATTCGTGTGGTCTGATCAGTGCAGACAGAGTTTTGAGGAGTTGAAGAGGCGTTTGACTTCTGCTCCTATTTTGGCACAGCCAGAGGGTACTGAGGACTTGTGGTTTACAGTGATGCATCCAAGCTAGGCTTGGGATGTGTTTTGATGCAGCGAGGTAGAGTTATTGCATATGCGTCTCGACAGCTGAAGACGTATGAGGAGAACTACCCGACTCATGATCTGGAGTTGGCAGCGGTAGTTCATGCACTGAAGATCTGGAGACATTACTTATATGGTGCTACGTGTCAGATCTTCACAGACCATAAGAGTCTGAAGTACATTTTCACGCAGCGGGAATTGAATAACCGCCAGCGTAGGTGGCTCGAGTGATTAAGGACTTTGATTTAGAGATCTGTACCATCCAGGGAAGGCGAACGTTGTCGCCGACGCCCTGAGCAGGAAGACGCCTCGAGAGCAGGCGATTGCGAGATTGACAGTTCAGCGCCAGTTGCAGAGAGATTTGATCTGGCTAGAGTTGGACATCCAGTTTCCTGATGAGGATGCCCAGCTGCGTACTTTAGAGGTTCTTCCTGATCTGTTGGACGAGATCCGACAGAAACAGGAAACCTGCCCGACCTTACAGAGGATTAGAGATAGGATGTCTCGGGACGAGGCACCACAGTTCCTGCTTGGAGCAGACGGAGTTTTGAGACGCCGTGGTCGCGTCTGTGTACCTGCTGATACAGAGCTGAGGCAGAGGATCTTACAGGAGGCTCACTGTACCCCTTACTCTGTACATCCAGGTACGAGTAAGATGTATCAGGACTTGAGATGTATATACTGGTGGGGAGGGCTGAAGCCCGATGTAGCCAGATTTGTAGCACAGTGTGCGACCTGTCAGCAGGTCAAGATTGAGCATTTCAGACCTGGGGGCGAGCTTCATCCACTTCCTGTTCCACAGAGGAAGTGGGAAGACGTCACCATGGATTTTGTGACCGGGTTGAGATTGAGTCGGAGTTTTGATGCCATCTGGGTTATAGTGGACCGGTTGACGAAGACGGCACGTTTCCTTCCTATCAGAGAGACGTGGCCGGTGAGCAGATTAGCTGAGGAGTACACTAGGCATATAGTGAGACTCCATGGTGTACCGAGGACGATCGTCTCAGATAGAGATGGACGATTTACCTCGAGATTCTGGCAGCAGATCCAGACTGCCTTGGGGACGAGTTTGCATTTTACGACGGCGTTTCATCCTCAGACAGATGGTCAGTCAGAGAGGACCATTCAGACTCTGGAGGATATGCTGCGAGCTTGTGTGTTGGATTGGGGACAGGTGTGGACAGATCATCTTCCGCTTGTTGAGTTCTCCTACAACAACAGCTGGCATGCATCTACGGTATGGACAGAGATAGTTGGGATGTATGAGTGATTTAGCGCGCTGATCAGATTCAGGATGATGTAGCTCGGGTAGCATTGATTTAGAGAGCGTATGCTGACTGCACAGAGTCGTCAGAAGTCTTATGCTGACAGGAGGCGTAGACCTCTAGAGTTCAGGGTTGGAGCCCAATGTGTGGCTGAGAGTGTCTCCGACACGAGGTGTTAGACGTTTTGGCATTAAGGGAAAGTTGAGTCCCCGATATGTCGGACCGTTCGAGATTCTGGGTCGAGTTGGGAGTGCAGCATACAGATTAGCCTTGCCTCCGAGATTAGAGGGTGTTCACCCTGTGTTTCACGTGTCTCAGCTGAGGGAGTATATACCAATCCGAGACACATTGTGAGTTATGAGGATTTAGTGGTTGAGCCGGACCACACTTTTGTAGAGCATCCGATTGCAGTCCTAGAGCGAGGTATTAGACGCCTGCGTTCGAAGGACATTCCTATGTTGAGGATACAGTGGTCGAGACGAGGACCTGAGGAGGCTACATGGGAGACTGAGGATAGTATCCAGAGGAACTATCCAGAGTTCTATGCTGGGTTAGATACATCAGTAGGATCACCGAGTAGATCTTAGTACTAGCTTGGTGAGTCTTATCTGTTTATGTGTGTATGTGCTTATATGCCATGTTGTGTTTAGTTCATGCTAGCTTGATGTGATTTATGATCTGATTAGATCTTGTATGCTGGTATGATTACTTTTATAGCTGGAGATGGTTCTTTCCTCCATGCTATTGTGATACGATAGGTTTAGCTGGAGATGGTTCTTTCCTCCATGCTATTTTGATGGACATAGTAGTGCTGGAGATGTTCTACTCCTCCATGCCTTCCTGTTATAGATACGTTTTGGCTAGAGATGTTTCTTCCTCTATGCCTTTGGATTATGTTTATAGTTGGCTGGAAATGATGTTTCTTCCATGCCGGTTTTGAGGTTATAGGTTGATACTTATAGACGGAGAGGTGATTCCTCCGGTAGAGAGTTGTACCTCGGCTTTCGAGTCGAGAGGTTTCTTGAGTTGTGCAAGTTTCGGGACGAAACTTCTTTTTAGGGGGGTGAGGTGTAAGAGCCGTAGCTTTCGGGCCGAGACCGGACCTTGGCCGAGATTAGTCTTGGCCGAGATCTGCCCCTGCCGCGGCCCGCGCTGTGAGGTGCCGCGCCCCGCGCCGTGCTGGCCCTGGCCGCCCCCGCCTGCACACTGCCGCGGCCCCGCCGCCTGCCGCCTGCAGCCGCTTTCTTGACTTTGTTGTCGTGCTTCACTCTTTACTTCTTCTTTTGGCCGGGTGATCTAAGCCATCTCCTTCCTTTGCTTCTCCAGTTTCTCTCTCCACGCTACCTAGCTCCTTTGCTTTCCCTTGGACTTTGTTTTTGGTTTTGGAAGAAGTTGTGTGAGATCTTTGGTGCTTGACTTGTGCAAGTCTTAGCCGGAGTTTGTTGGGCAGTGAAGCTAGCTTGTGCTTGTGGAATCCCCTGCAGCCTTGAGTGCTCCTTGTGGTATAGCTTTCTTCTTCTTCTTCTCTTCTTTCTTGTTCCATTCTAGTTTAGGGATAGGTGTAAGATTAGGCTGGTATTGATGGTTGTGTATGTGTATGTGAACCTGCTGGGGATGAGAAAGAAGTGTAGTGATCAACTGAAGAAACGAAGAAAGACTGCAGAAACCGAGTTCTGCGTAGTCGCGCGGCCCGGCGCTGAGCACTGACGCGCCCGCGCCCGAACACTGACGCGCCCGCGTCCCGACCCTGCGCGCCCGCGTCTAGATCCTGCCGCACACCCGGCGGCCACATCCCGCCGCGCCCGCGTTCCTGCTTCCGCCCTGCATCCTTTGTTTACGCAGGTGCGTCTTGTTCCGGGGCTACCTATGGATGGGTAGTTCCCTTTCCTTTCCTAGTATGAGTGGTAGTAGCATGCTAGGTATGAGTTGAGTACGATATAGTTATGCCGGTTACGGCTTTGAGGTTTACGAGTTGGAATTGATCTCATATGGATCCCTTGGGTCTAGGTGTGACCCTTGATGTGATAGGATTGTGATACGTGTATGTGTGCCTTGTATAGGCTGAGTTGTCCTCCAGTTGGAGTAGACGTTCCTGAGGGTTTATCTTCGAGAGTTCTTCTGATATCGAGGTAAGTCCATAGGACTTACTTAGCTACTATCCTTATATTGGATGTATGCTTGAGTGGTGTTTGCTATATGCTTTATAGCATGATTAGGAATAGGATTACGAGTATGATTATGTTTATGATGGTCACAGACCTATCTTTATTATACTGACCGCCCATCGTAGTGGCTGTGATAACCTTTCCCTTTCATCCCGCCGTGGAGTCTGGGAGGTTCTCTGTAGTCAGGTCAGTACTGGTATAAAGGAAGGCCCCTCACCATTCCACAGGGTACACGGGAGGTGTGCTGATACTACCTCAGCTGGTTAGAGTACTCAGAGGCGGGGATCATATTCCTCGTGTCACCTATCTTCATATATATACATATTTTATACGATTGATTGATTCACTTATTAAAGATAATAAACCGGGTGAATGTGTGATACCATGATGAGTTGTTATCGTTTATATGATGTGTGATTGTGCTCTTGCTTCTCTTATATATGTGTATAGTTAGCTAACGGTTTCATCATACCGTGTTGTAGTTCCTTCGCAGGTTAGGAGGACTGAGGAGTGATCCAGTGGGGTGATCTGCTGAGGGTTCCGTACACTGGGCTTATTTGTGGGATTTTGGGTTGTTATCGGTTGTACGGCTTTTTGGTTTAACTTTTGTACTCAGCAGTACCATGTATACTCTTTTGACATGTACATATTTATATCAGTTTCATGTTTTGTTTTAATCTGTTAGTGCCTTGTTGTAAGGTTCAGTGATTGTTGTCAGGCTAGGGTCAGGATCCATTGTGAGATCCTAGCCCAGTAGCGCCTCGAGTCCTACGGATTCGGGGTGTTACAGTATGGGTTTTCGAAATCTGCATGGGTTCAATATCGCTCTATTGGCAAAGCAGCTGGAAGATCCTTCAGGAGCCTAACTCGCTTCTGGCGCGTTTACTCAAAGCTAGATACCTTCCCTCATCTTTGTTTTTGGAGGCATAGATTGGTTATTGCCCGAGCTTTGCGTGGAGAAGCCTCTTGCAAGGGCGTGAGGCTCTTTCACTGGGTACGTATTGGCAGGTGGGCGGGGGAGACAATTTGTGGGCTTTCAGAGATAGGTGGATACCCAAGCCTTGGTCTTTTCGGCCAAGCAAAGGCACGACAGGGTTATGGGAGGACTTGAAGGTGAGTGATTTTATTGATTGGGATCAAGTTGCGTGGAACGAAGTGATGGTTATAGACTTATTCAAACGTGACGATGCGGAACTAATAAGTAAGGTTCACTTGCTTGATAGATCGGTGAGGGATTCAGTGATATGGGCTCATGAAGCAAATGGCTCTTTCACCGTGAGATCTTTCTACAAAGTGTATATGAGGTATATGTCGGAAAAGGAAGGTTGTGGGGAGTCCAGTGATGTTTCGCTAACCCGGTCTAGATGGGGCAATGTTTGGAATCTGTGTGATATCCCTAGGGTACGGGTCTTTTCTTGGAGGTTGTGTAGAGGGACGTTACTATGCAACATTAATCTCGTTAGGAGAAGGGTTATCTGTGATCCCTGTTGTGCGTTCTGTGGTGGTCGTGAGAATGAGATGCATGTATTATTTGAATGCCCAAAGGCCAAAAGGGGGTGGCGTTTATTACCTCAGTTAGCTAGACCGAGATTTGGGTGCTCCGATTGCTTATCCTGGGTTGAGGACATGTGTAAGGTTCAAACGAAGAAGGAGGTGGAGAGGTGGGTTATGATACTGTATGGTCTGTGGGAGGCGAGGAACAAGGGGCTGTTTGAGGGTGCGGAATTTAACACGGAAAAGTTGATAGATGATATGTTCCTTTGGTTGAATGACCATGAGGCACAAAAAGAAAGGGATAAGATGCTAACCCTGGGCAGAACAATGAATGACGAGTGTTGGATAGCTCCGGAATCGGATTGGATTAAAGTAAATTGTGATGCCTCGTCTACAAACGCGGAGTGTGGGATGGGAGTCATTGCACGTGATAGAGTGGGGGATGTTGTGTTCATCGCCGCAAGGAGGATCCAGGATGGGATGTCACCGCTGGTTGCCGAGGCCTGGGCTATCCTTTGGGCCGTAGAGCTGATTAGGCAAGCGGGTTTGGTTAGGGTTGTAATTGAGTGGGATTGCAAGGGTCTAATTCATATGTTGCAGAGAGATCAGGCTGGCTCGGGGGTTGTGGCGAGTGTGCTGGGGAAGATCAAGAGTGTAATGACGGGATAGAAAGAGTTCAAGTGAAGTTTTACTAGGAGACAAGGTAATGGTGCGGCGCACTGGCTAAGTAGACTGAAGCCTTCAGAAATTTTTTTGTCGTTTAGCGGTTTTGTTGTTTGGGAGGATTTGGCTGGTATTGTGCAAGAGGATGCTGGTTCGATTTTGATGTAAGTTTGTTTGGTTTTAATAAAATTAAAAAAAAAACTCCTTAGCAATCTACATTCCATTAACCACTCCTACAAAAGCTACCAAGTGAAAATTTTATCATAGGCCCACAACCTTAATTAGTTAAATATAAATAAACCCCTAAAAACTAGTATATAGTTATTTATAGATGATTAACTTGTCCTAATATACCTTACTTATCTAAATTGCCCTTATAAATATTATTTCCTTATACTTTAATTATATTTATATATCCAAGATTAATCATAATCCATAAATAAGCTATTAAGCTTATACTTATTTATAAATTTTTTAAATTATCCATATATACCTTACTCGGCAAATTTACTTCGTATATGTTACTAAAATAATATACTTCATGTTATATGAAATTCTAAAATTCCATAATAACTTGCACCGTTCACTATTACTCGTATACCTTATTTAATGGAGTGCTATATCTATAATAACAAATTACATTTTACATTAAAAAATTTCAAATATACATAATAAAACACATCTAAATAAAATTTGGTCATTTGTCATTTTGATGAATTGACCAACACGGTTTATTTTTTTTAATATACAAGTATTATTATGTAATAATTATATAAGTATATTACTAATGCTTAGAAATTTTCTTTATATTATTATTTTATATTAAAAATTATTATACACGGGACGGAACGGGACTAGCGGGATTAAGAAGTTCAGGTCCATACCTCACCCCGAATAGTGAATAGTTTTTGGTGGGACGAAATTTCTAATTTTAAATGAAATTCCGCCGGAATCGGGATGAGATTGAGATGAGACCGGGATTGACGAGATTTGCGCCCACCTCTAGTTTGTACTATCATTGACACCCAAAATAATAAAACAAATGTGTTTGTGCTATCATCAACACCCTCGAACACCACATCAAGGGTGTTTGTGCTATCATCAACACCCTCGAACACCACATCAAAGGTGTTGGTGTTGTCAGCAACACTCCAAACACTAAAATATGGATCTCATTAACACTACTCAAACGCCAAAAACACATTACAAAATCAATTATACATACATTATTAACACAAACTACATTCAAAATAAAACCTTGTAAGAATTTTTAATCTAAAATAAAACCATATTCGATGCCGATGTTGATTCTTACTTTATTTTTGCGTTTTGTTGTTTTACCGACACAAATGATTGTGAATAATGCTAGTAAAACTCTATCGATTTGCTGTTGTTGTTGTCGAGTTGAAAAAGTTAAGCCGAATAGTTTTTTTTGTGAAGTTCAATGAATTCTTTTATACTATTGTTTCATCGGGGTGGGTTCTGAGGGAGAAGTTATAATACAATAGTTAATTTATAAATATTGAAAAGCTGACGAACAATTTTCAATTTCATATTTCTCATTTGTCACTTTTGATTTATTTTTTTTGGAGTTTTTTATTCCACCTAGGGTCCTGGATAAAAGTCGGAAAGAAAACAGTCAAGATCTTTTGTATCCCTTTTCATGTGTATCATTGTATCCTTTCGCATGATTGATAAAATTTATATAGTTTATTATTTTTATCGTAAACAGTAAAACTTTAATCCTTAATTATTTAGCTTCAACCAATCATAACACAGAATACATATATCACTTATGTAAGATGATGATACATGACATCTCAATTGAAAAAGAATTGCACAAATGCCACCGAGTTAATTAGATCCGATTTCCAAAGAGTTTTGATAATCCCTCCCTAGTCGCTACTGTCATTCTCAGTTCCTCCTCTCCTTCAAAATCGTGCCCTTTTGGAATCCATTTCAATAATACTCCGTACTTCCGTAGTAAGCAAAAAAAACACGTACCGTTTCATTGAAGCCCAAGTGAAGACTTCAAGGCCATGAAGCCGGACATCGATTTGGCTATCCGGTTGCAAATGGAGGAAGCAGTTGCCGCTTCCCTCTATCCCAACCCCTCCTCGTCCTCTCGGAAGCAACCTCCGACGACCTTCGGTGACCCCTTCAAACTCCGTAAGGTCAAGAAGGAGCGGATGGACAGGATTAATGATGACAAGTTCGCGCAACCTTCAAGTCAGATTTCCGACACGGATTGGGAGCTATCCGGCGACCAAGTTCGGATGCCCTCCGACGAGGGCTTGGTGAACTACGAGACTTGCAGGTATATAAGTTTCAAGAAAACCCGAAAAAATACTCTTTACAAAATTGCATTCCTTTCGGTTAACATTTGGGGACAGAGTTAAATTAATCTCTTTAGCACCTAAATATCACCTATCATTGATGGACTAGTGTTTCAATTTGCGGTGCAGAGTTGGGATCAATGCAGACAGTACTTATCAATCCGTTGAGCTCATCTGCTCGGAGCCGAGAGTCTCCGTTTACCCTAACTTCTTGGTCAGTTCATTCTATTTCACTATAAGGTTTATTGTTTATGATTTAATCATCTGTCTCACTCGTATTTGCCTTACTTCAAGATTAGGTCATGTTCCATTGGATATACAGCGATTACTTAGAGTAGACAGTTCTTGAAAATTTGGTGGATCCATGGGACTACTTAGCGTAATAATTAGATCATACTAGTAGGCAGTGCTTGATTAGCTGTAACAGTTCGTGGGAAGACTTGCATATAATTTTGATCATTACTAGGAACCAAAATTTTTTGTTCCCTTCATAAACATTAAGGGCTCGTTTGGTATCGCTAGGAATAATTCCCAATAACGGAATGATTCCAAATCAATACAAAACTATGTTTGTTTAGAGGTCTTTTTTACCCATGAAAGTAATCTAATCACTTCTATTTTCATTTCTCTTAACCGATTCCATTCCGTTTCCATTCCATCACTCTAACCAAACGGGCACTAAGTATATCTCTGCCAAATGTTGGCAGTCAAAAGAAGAGTGTGAGCACCTCATCGATCTTGCTAAGCCCCACATGCAAAGGTGTCTTGTTAGGGACGGTGAAACCGGCAAGTATTCCATTGATGACAGGCATGTATCTGATATATTCTATACCTTTAATTTTATCTTAATTTCGTGTTTGTTCAGTTTTCTGACACCTTTGTTTTTCTATAGCCGCACAAGTTCAGGTGCATATGTTAAGAGAGGACAAGATAAGATCATTATGGACATAGAAAATAGGATTGCTGAATGGACCTCTATTCCTGCGAGTATGTCATCTATCATCTTTTCCGGAGCTTTGTATTTCCATCCATTGACATTTTCTGTTTCTTGCATTCTTTATGAGGATTTGAATGTCATTTTGAATGTATGTGTAATCTATTATGTAATGCCTCTTTTTCGTGCCAACCAGTGTACTTCTCTTCCTTTATACATATGTAGTCTCATATGACAAGGGTAATTATCCGAACTAGACTGAAGGACCTTTTTTGTATATTAGTCTGAA
The DNA here is from genome assembly GCA_002319775.1 of Fagopyrum tataricum. NCBI lineage: Eukaryota > Viridiplantae > Streptophyta > Magnoliopsida > Caryophyllales > Polygonaceae > Fagopyrum > Fagopyrum tataricum. Next base: position 39,211,445 of record CM008282.1, on the reverse strand, counting down.
AAATAAAGAACAATTGTTGTAAAAATGTAGTGTGAGTGAACATTATTATGCACTATTTTCAGAGGAGAAGTGTATTGAAACAAAAACATAGTAACTTAATAGTGTTGAAGTTTTAGACTGTGATTGAATGGGCTTTCTTTCATTCATAATTTGTTCTTTTTTATGCTAACGAACCAGTTCATTTACACCAACTTCCGTCATATGCTTTGTCATTTTCAGGTCATGGTGAAAATCTGTATGTACTTCACTACAAAGTTGGACAGAAGTTTGAATCTCATTATGACTATTTCATAGATGAAGTCAACACACAGAATGGTGGCCAAAGGATAGCCACAGTGCTCATGTATCTGTAAGTATGATAAACTCGTTTTCTCTCATATTCAATTCTACATACTATGTGTAGTTGTGGCTTTAGTTGACGTGGCAAATTTCTAGTTTTATTATTTTGTTAAATTTTACTGTTTGATCTTCATTTCCATAGCTCAAATGTCAAGGAAGGGGGTGAAACCATTTTCCCTATTGCCAAATGGAGCAAGGGGGCTGGTCCTTACTGGGATAAGCTACCTACGTACGGGAAAAAAGGGCTATTAGTTAAACCCAAGATGGGCGATGCTGTGCTACTGTGGAATGTGAAACCTAATGGAGATGTAGATCCTTTAACCTATCATGGTTCGTATTACTAATTCTGACTAATATGTACATGCACAAATGCATACCTATTGACTATTGTACGCCTCAAAGAAATGCTCCTTGGTCATTGCAGGTGGTTGCCCGGTAATACAAGGGAACAAGTGGGCTTGTACAAAATTTTTGCGTGTCAATGAATTCAGAGTTTGGATTTTTAAATTGAGGTAATATTCAGTTCTTACCCAAATGAGATTTAATTTGATGGAAATATTTGAGTCTTTATGGTGTAAATTTTGTAAATCATTTGTATTGTAACCAAGACAGATATATACATATAACCTTTGATCATGACTAATTCTCTTAGGCAAAAATCACTTAACCATGTCAGTTTTTGTCTTCATTTAAGGTATAGAAAACATATAATGGCAACTTGACCTATTCTATGAATCTGGAATTAGTAAATTGTGAGCTTCGTGTATCAGAAGTGTGAATTCACCTTTCTGTTGATGAGTATTTACTCACTGCAACCTTCTGATTCTTTTGTTTGTATGCCTACCAGGTAAATCATATTTTGGAGGGATCCGTCATCCATTATCATATCATGTGTAGCGAATGTTGGAACTATCAGCTTTAATTTATGCAAATTACTACCACGAGGTGTACGATTGAGGAAGACTGAACTTACTCGCTAGATATTTCGAGTGTATAGGAAAGAATGTGACAGGCCATGGTTCAGGAAAATCAGTAGTTTTTGTTTTCTGAATGGTACGCCTCTCAGCTCTTATGTGAAACTCTATGAACAGCTATGGATTAGTGGATGTTTTGACAAATTTGTCTGATAAGTTTTGACTAAGAAGATTGAACTTCCAAAGCATCTTTCTTTCTACTAAAGTCGCAAAAGAGAGATAACTATGAGATCCGGTTTCAGTAATATACTAATATGTATACCTAAATCATCACCGATGACAGTTTTGTCGGAGCCATCAAGGATAGTCTATTCATGAAGGACTTTGGTGCACTGAGAGTCGAGTATGAGATCAATGTAATTGGCAGTGACAAGGTATGTTCTTTGGCAGTTGGCTTTAATAGGATTTCTGTGTCAATGAAAGTTCTACGTTGCCGGGTTTTTTCACGCAACTCATCGAGGAGAGGTGTGAATCAAGGTATGGAAGATGGAAAAAGCCAAAAAGGAGATATATCTCTAATGCCATTTACCAGATCTTCAGCACCACAAGGTATTACAAGAGAATCTCAGTATCTGGATGAGAGGCTAGGAGCCTAGGACCTTTGATTCTTGGGAACAATTAAAGAGCAATTATTGTTGAGAGGCTTGTGGCATAAATGCATAATATTATTTGTTTCAAGAGCAAATGGCTCACTTCATCTTGTAATATCAAGCATGGCCCCATCATGCTTTGCTTTGGGGATGGAATACTTGATTGAATTTGCAAATAGTGTCTAAATTTCTAATGCTTTATTTAATGGACTTGATATTTAGAACAAATGTCTATTTTGTATAGCCATACTACTGTCTTTTCTATTAGTTTTAAATAAACAAAAAATTTATTCTCTATTTTTTTTAGAACAACAAAATTTTCTACAATGTATTTTTAGTTTATTTTCTTAATTAAATTAACATAATTTAAATATATTATACAAACATTTTAAAAAAGTAAATATTAATATTATTGTAGGGCTTTGAATCCTTTGATATATCCGCATCATAACTTTACTATATCCATACATAACAAAATGCACTTTAAGATGCAGACATCTAACCGTTTAGGGATCTGCTTTTTAGAACCGGGTCGGGATTTTTTTTACGGTCCAGTCCACGGTTATTGTTTTGTCAATTCTTGTTTAAGGTCTGGTCCCGGACTACAACCACGGTTACTGTTTTGTCAATTCTTGTTTAAGGTCCGGTCCGGTCTAGGACCATAACAAACCGGTGGACCGGGTTTGACCCTAAATATATTAGGAACAAAAGTCTCTCGACAGATTTTAAGGCTGATCTTATCTATGAATCAAGGATTCAGTAAATGTTTTGTGAAACTCTTATCAAAAGCTATTAAAAGAATATCATAAATGTGGAAAAAGTAGAGAGCATTAAGCTGCTCGGGAAAGGAACAATGAAAACCAATATATGGTTCAGGAAAATTACTCCACTCTGGGCTCTGGATTCTGGAATTGGATAACTGGTATCATAACGAGATCTTGCTGCCAAAACTAGGGAATACACTTTTACACAGTAAAATCAAAACAATATCATAATGTAATAAGCATGTGTACCCTCCATGTCCACAAAGACTAATGTCATAACATTACCTTCACCTTCTCGGACATTTGCAAAACTTTGCTAACATAACTTCTACAACAAGAAATTAACACAGCAGCCAACTAAGAGGCATTACCGTCAGTCTTGCAGATCTCAATCAAATTTGCAACGGAGCCACAAGGCCTCCCCTCTACGACCAAAGAACTCAGCACCCCTTCAATTGATTTTAACTCCGGGTGAAACTCAGAATGCAACACCAAAGACGAGAACCACTCATCCAGAACCACTGCAAGAGAATCTGCAATAGCTTCAACAGTAGGAACCCACTGGCATGAATTCAAACCCAACACCTTTGACGCATCTGGACACGAAATTGCCTGCGGGAATCTCTCATACTTCTTCATCCACTTTCCTAAGTATCTAATCAAACCTAGAATCTCATTCAAACTCAACTTACTAATGGCACCAGAGAATACAATATCATCCATTTTGGTTGATGACAACAAGTAATGCAAGCACAGTTCAGAGCCTAAAAATCCATCATAGGCAACCATGAGCAATACTGCAGCATCCTTTGCCATAACCCGTTTCTTCTCAGCAAGCTTCTTGTCCCCTGCTACCTTGACCGCAAGCAAAGCATCATCTTCCCATGTTTTCCTAATGCTAGCCATGTTGACTCGAGCTTCATTCGACGGGGACAAAAAATACTTGAGAATCCCTAGCAAGTCTGACCAGTTCAGATCATCAGAAAAGTGTTTGACACATAAGCAGACCAAATCAGAACGATTCGTGGCAGCCAGTTTCGAAAGGAGAGTTGATTGGAGTGTTTGAGCAACAAGCTTGTTAACAATAAGGGTTTCCAAAACTCCCCAAGTCTCTGTGGAAACACAACTCTCAATCACGAGTCCTATGACATCCCGGGAAACAAATTTCCCGACTGCTTCGAACAGACTTTGACTGTAAGCTTCACCGGACTGTGTTCCTTTTCCATTGACTGAAAGGCCAGCAAGAGAGGAAATTTTCTCAAGAAATTGAATCAGCATATCGATGAAGCCAGCGGAGGAAAGAGATTCAGAGGATTTGGAACTGAGCCTCCGATTGAGCTTCTTCGAGAAGCTGGAGTTGTAATCAGCAATGGGCAAGTTGGAATCGGAGACTTGGAAGCCATTAAGGGGCTCAACAAGGTAGAAGCGGTTATTAGGGCTCTCGGATTCAGGTTTGAGGTTTGGAAGGATAAGATCCGGGTTGAAAGTTATTGGGAATTTGGAGGTAGTGGTGGTGGTGGTGGGTTCTTCGTTGGTGCCAGCGGCTTTGATGATGAGCTCTAACAGTGTCATGGATATGGCTTTAGTGAGGATAATCTGAACCTGTGAACAACATATATTGTGAGGCACTCAATAAAGCAAATTAGGACGACATTAATTAGAAAACGGAGATTAGTATTGGACATCATGCATGCCCCCGGATAACCTTTGCAAGTCATGTCAATTTTTATGGAGTGAAGGACAAGCTTGAGTGACTTCTATTATTCAGTCCTAGTCAATAGACTCAATAGTCAGCTACTTGGATGTTGGTCAGGTTTCTTGACTGCAAGTCCTTGCTGTTATAAAGTTAAAATCTGGGACCTATTTGAGGATCACTATTGGGTTGAGTGTTGAAAATATACAAGCAGTTAATGACCAATCAAATGCTAGAGTTATTTCGCGATGAGGCTTCGTGCTAGTTGCGAGGGCTAGACGCTTAGATTACTTTTGGTATCTGCAGGATGCAGAGAAGAGAAGGTGGTTGTTGAATGTGTGGTACAAAACAGTGTCTGTGTTATTCTAATTGAGTTGAGCATGTGGGCTTGACTGCATTTGATAATGTTTGCAGCTACACTTACATCAACCATTTCTATTAACACCATTACAAATTATTGGTACGGTTACATGTGAATGTGAAAAAACATCTTAGTCACTTTAGCTTGGACCATTTTGGCTGGAAATTTTTTTACAAAAAAGTGTTAATTATGATAAACACTTTGATCAGTGCTACATTTACATCACAGTTTAATCCCTCTTCTATGTAACCAAATTACAGAGGATCACTATCGGAAAGATTAGCATATCATTCTTGTTATGACCCTCTAATTAAGCTTATCACCCACTTACATCAGCGCCGTATGCAAATAAATAGGACTAGCGCTATGTAAGCTAGACCTATTTGACCAGGTTGGGGTTGGGTCCAATGGCTTTGGATTTAGGTTAGGTAGCTATCAATTTTGATTTTTGTGTGGCTCTATTACTTGGGTTATGTACAATAATTGATCTTAGCTCAAAGTTTGGGTCTTGTACAATCGAGTTGTTTCAGGTTTGAGTCATTTTAGATGATGCTATCAAATCTTGTTATTTACAACCTGTAATCATACAACAGACAGTTGAGATAAAAACCGTGTGATGTAGAGGCTGAGGGGAGCCATTATTGCTAGTAGTGATGCTAATGAAAGCTTAGAAGTGTATGCAGTTACGGGCTGTGTAGAAAATAACAGAGACTGCAGAAACGGGAAAGCACCAATGTAATTATAAAGGTCTTGAGGAAAGGAATGAGTTAGGGTTTGACATGCACTGTATTATTTAGAGTTCCTAGAAGCATCACAAATCCATTTATGACATTGACGAATCAATTTCTGGAATAAGACATCATGAATTAAAACTTCGGAAACAAATTGAAGAGAATCAACACTCAACACGTAAAATCACGATGTAATTTCTGAAAATTTCGCCATCAAGGTTTCAACAATTGTGCTCACAACAAACTCAACACAGAACTTCAGGGTTCACTTCAGACAGATGAAGAGGAGGAGAAGAAAACTAAACCTGGAATAAGGTGTCGCAGGGTAAAGGCGGACTCCAGCAGGTTGAGCGAGGCGCAGATGGCTGCGGATATAGGGTTGTGGGATGAAGATGGCGAGGGGCAGATAAAGGGTTTCCTTAAACCCGCATTGTAAACCATCCCATAATTTTATTTATTTTATTTTTATTTTTATTTTTTTCATATTATATAAACCACCTTAAATTTTAAACGCTTGCAATTAACCACCATATACTAATAAAATTTACATTAAATAGTTTAAAATTAAACATAGATAAGTTATATTTATATTATTAATATCATAAACAATTTCGATAATTTCAAAAAATATTAAAAAATTATAATAGGAAATAAAAAAAAAAACATGCCCATATACAAAAAAATAATTCAATTTTAAAAATTACTTAATACATACAAATTATTACCTACAAAATCAATTCTATTAGCACCTTAATTCCGACTAAATTGATGGCACAATTGTCGGATATTTTTTAATAATCACTTGATTTAGTTGACCAATAATCACCTCATTATAATTATTATTTTAATTTTGTAAAAAACTAAAAAATAAAAATTTATGGGTTCAAAAATTCACAAAATAGTAATGGAAAGTTTACAATAAAATAGTTTTTAATATTAATTTGAAACAATAATGGAAGTTATCTTTTCTATGCTTTAATTTTAAATTATTTGATGTAATTTTAACTAGTTTAGGGTGGTTAGTAGGGATGACAATCTCATCCGCATCCGATGGATGTCTGAAAACCCACCCTGAAAAAATGGGTGAAAACCCGTTAACATGCAGGTGAAACTTGGGTGATGGGTGTAACAGGTGATGGGGCGGGCGGATACTGGTGAGCATCTCAGGACCCATCACTCGCACCCATCACCCGCACTTATTACTCATTATATTATATTATATATAGTACATAATCTTTTGTTGTTTTATTTGCCTTTATAACCTTGTCGACACTGCTAATTCCATGTTCCATGAATTTTAAGGGTAAATTTATTTATGTAACATACAATAAATAATTTTACTAAAGAAGTCGAATCATATAGAGTGTGTCAACTTTGAGATTATGATGAGAGTTGAAGACAATTATGTGTAAAGCTACTTGTTTTAACGATTTTGATTTTTTCAAATTTGTTTCATTCTATGTTTTGGAGGTATGTAAGATATTTCGGATTTATATTTTTGTTTCAATCATGTCAGTTGTTAATACTTAAACCCGATTAAATCGTATATTTTTAATTTAGCTTGCACAATTTCACTTTGTTTAAAATTTTTGTTGAAAACTAGCTTTAAAAAGTGGGTTAAATTTCACCCAAAAAAAAACCGATCCACCCGTCCACCCGGCGGGTACGGGTAGGGTGACAAAAGCTACGGGCGAGGTGATGGGTCGGGTGAATATTTTAGGTGACGGGTCAGGTGACGGAAGTAGTACATCCAACCACCACCCAACCCATTGCCATCCCTAGTGGTTAGTTTTAAACCTTTAAAATTAAGGGTGGTTTTCTGTCAAAAATTTATAAGGGGTGATTTAGTGCAAACATATAAATATTATGGGTGTTTTTTATGCTAAATTTTTTTATAAAGGGTGGTTTTTTGCAAAAGAATGATTATGAAGGGTGATTTTGTGTAGTTTTCTCTTTAATTAATATTGTATTTTATTATAAGTTGTATTTAGTTGCTCTTAAAAATTAATATAGTATCACAAAAATTTAAATCTTAAAAGTACACTAATTTTTCCAATTATATTTTGGAAATAGTTCATGTACGAATTGAAGCTTCTGGTACGAAATTACGGAGCGTTATCGGTGTGATATATGTAATTAAATTATTTTTTATATATTTTTTTAACAGTCATTTTTTTTGTTCAAATATTTTTTTATAGTTCAAATTATATTGTACTATCGATTCATACATTTTTACAATTTGATTCGTAAGTTCAACATATGAACTAACAATATAAAATACTGTATAAATAGTTCATAAATATTTACATTTTGAAATTTTTTGAAAATTTGAAATTAATAGTATAAAAATTTTGAAATTTTGAAATTTTTTCCTTTCAATTTGTTTCTATTCTTTTTTGAAATTTTTTTGCAACGAGCATTTATTGTGTTTTATTAGTTCAGATATGTACAAGTAGAAATATTTCATAAAAACATAACTAATAAATTAATAAAACAATACCTGAACTAACTATAAAAAAATAATCATAACTTAATAGTGTATAAATTTTGATCAAATTAAACTAAAATTATAAACTAGGATAATAAATGTTCCGGTTTTTTCATGAAAATTACAAAAATGTCACTGCGTCTTCTGTTTTTAAAACAAATTTTGAAAAGGATAAAATTTTCAAATATAATAAACGAAAATTTAGTACCGATACCGGTCGAGTTACCGGGTTCTTAATCGAATAAAACCGATTGAAAATTTATTTTATAGTGCAAGTTGGTACATGGGATTGCTTCTCTATCTTTTTCTGTTCAGTCCAGTAACTCAATCGGCCCATTTCTCACTCCATCTCTTCTTGGTGGGTGAGCAAGGGTACAAGTCCAACAGGCCTATTTTCTTTCCCTCTTCCCGGCCCACTTTGCTTCTCCCTGTTTTCCCTTTGAGCAATGAGCAGCAGCATCGGCCCAACATTCCCGGTCTGTTTTCTTCTTCCCTTCTCTTACTCGTCCTATCTTCGTCCCGACTCCGCTCTTATTCCTTGTTGTTTCGGGTTTGTGGTGAGCATATACTTTCTACGTGCAACTGCAGTTAGTAGTGTGGAACAACAATAACCTTCGAGGAACCACTAGGAGTCGGGATGAGCAATTCAAGAGCAACCATTGCCTCCCTCGAACCAATATCAAACTGGGAGGAGTGCCAAGTCGAAAGTGAGACTTCTAACTTTCTTCTTGTGTCGAGCCACTGTCCCAGTCAGACCGTGATCGAGCCACACCCTCGGGAGTCACCCAACAATCGAATATGATACATGCTTTCATCGTTCTGCCATTATATTTTTTGACAAATTCAGGTTCCTTCATTCTCAACAATACACTTGATTTGCCTCTTTATCTTAGTCATTGTGAGATTTTCACCTAATGGGAGAATCTTGACACCCACATTGATTATATCCCTAAGTAACTAACCTTTGTGGTAATCCTCGATTTCATGGTAGTTTTTTCCGAAAAATGACGGAGCAGAACTGACATTAGTATGGTCGAATATAAGAAAGGTAGAAGAATAAACCTGCATGCTTAACCTTAATTCAACACTCCACTCCTCCTTGAAATTTCTGTTGCACACACCGAGCATCATCAACTCATCAAATTTTGAATAAACAAAAGCTTTCATCATGATCACAAGAGTAATGTTGTAAACTAATGCCTCCAAAACATTCAACATCTCAAACCGCATGAAACTTTACCCTAACCTATTTAGTTTTGCCATCTCAAATCGCATGAAATTTCATCAAACGGATAAGCATTTCTAGTTGAGTCAGATAATCAAACATTGATTCACATCCTTAATTATCACCGGGAAACGCAGCAACAAATATCGGATTTTGTGTGTTGATATCACAACCAAAAATGTAATTTTTGTGAAATCTTATTTGACTATATACCACCCAGTTCTCAAATTTTATTCTTTACAACAATTTTCCCGTTATCAAAGGGAAAGATAATGAAAGTTTTGATCAAACAACAAAGATCACTTTGGATCGAAAGATACAAAATGCACAAGCAATGACAGAAATCGTAACTTTGAAAATATGGACAAGGCTTCTGTGTTACAAACTACACGTCTACGACGACGATATCTCTGATCCTTCACTAGCAGAGCTCGATCTAGCTAAAGTATTGGGAATTCCCTCCCCGCGGCCCTTTCAGGGAAAATGTGGGGCCCCATGCTAGGTTCGAGTCGAGAAACACCACCACTACGCTGATGTCATCATGAAAGTGTCGACGAACACCGCGGTCTATCTTCTTCAAATCGGATAACCTCATTTCCCTCTTCTTTGCGGCTATTTGCATTGCGGCTTTTACAAGCCTCTTAGCACTTCCCTGTAACAAACCATTGATTTGATAATTAAGCTTTCAATCATATAGTGCATAAGGTGTATTTATGGCAGGAGTTTTTTTCCCATACATTTCGGGAATTGTTTTGTACGATGTCGACTGATTCTTGGTTGCTAAGATGCTCCCACAGACCATCAGTGGCAAAAATAAGAAAACGATCGTGTGGTTGCAGCTCTTGCACAAACATTGCTGGTTCTGAGCTCAATATTTGTCGATTGAAAGATTCACGTAGGCGGAATTTAGGGAGCAAAGGTTCCCTATTGTATTCGGACTTCTTTAGATATATATCACCAATGGATCTGGATATCTGCAAGCCCAATATATTAACAAACCCTAATTAGGGTTTGGTCATCAAGCAAGTGAGTATGGACTTAGTATGACACAATCTATTATGGCTAGGTTCAAATCGATCATTTTCCAAACGAGGCGAATATAACACATTATAAGGCTCATATAAAATTTAGGCTCTCAGGTCGTTTATAAAAGAGTAAAGCTTGAGCATGTCAATGTTTGGCTCGTTTGAGTAAAACTGGGCTCGTTCGGCTAAAATAACACTATAGGTACCGAATATAAACACATCTTAAAGCTCGGGATCGGGTCATTCGGCTAAAATAACCGGGAGCATTATTTTTAGCTCAAAATCTCGGCTCGAGCTCGTTCACTTTCTAAACGAGCCAACTATAAACACACTTTAAAACTCGTATAAAATTTAGGCTCGACAAAAGCTCGAAATTGTTCACTTTTTAAACTAGTCGAATATGAACACATTTTAAAGGTAGTATAAAATTTATGCTCGGCTGAGTCTCAACTCGTTTATAAATGAGTCAAGCTCGACTCGTATTAGTGAAGTAACAAAGAAAAACTTACTTGAATGAGCCCCTTTACACGCCAAACATTGTGTTTAAGAAGAACAATGTCAGGATCATCCGGATGCAAAAACTGCATCTCCTGTCTGACGGAATCAATTGCGACATTATGCTCGGCGGACAACTGAACTGCAAAAACTTCACCGGTTGATTTAACAGCTCTCCCTAAAATAGCACGAGAGTCACCGACGTTGGCAATGTAAAGTGTTCCACTTTCTATTACCCCAACCAAACAACAAGATCCAACAACAGCAATCTGGGGCTTTATCGGCCATTGTTTTGCAACTAGAGAGAAAAATCCTTCTTCTGTTGCTTGAAATGCCTTTTTAATCACATCAACTGACATGGATTGTTTCTCCGTAGTAAATTCTGCAAAATATACACCCAACATCTAATTCGATCAATACTCAAAATGTATTGGTTTGTTGACATTTTTGATAAGTTGGAATCATAGTTCAGATTTGATTATTATTGTACGAGAGTTTTTTTGCTCCACCACAATCTATGTAGGGGGTTCTTCAATGTTATTACCGCAGGTTCATAACCTAAACCTGTTACAATGTACAAGGCACACTTGTTTGATATATATATATATATATATATATATATATATATATATATATATATATATATATATATATATATATATATATATATATATATATATATATATATATATATAAAACTTTTTGAAGATATACATATTTATATTTTTCATTACTCTTCTATTTTTTCTCTTTAGAATTATTTCAATGGTGAGATATTTAGATGTGAATACCAAACGTGGAAAAAAACACATATTGAACGTAATATGACTCACTTTTTAGGTTTTCGAAGAGGTGATCGTTGATGAACCGCGACGTCTCCGGCCCACCATGACCGTCATATACACCTACAAAAGTTCCGTAAGGGCCATAATCAAGCTCGCTCAAACAACCCGACTCGATCTGGCATTGGTCTTCTAGCAAATTGTTAGCCTGAACGACGGCCATCGAGAAGTCACCATTAATATGTTGTCCAATGTCCTTGTACCAAAGAAGACCGTCTTGTCGACCGCGTGCGTCCGAACCATAATGCGAAGACGACAGCCCACAACAGGACCGTATGAATGTTAAGACCTTTGATAACATCCTTCATTCCATCTAAGCAAGCCGTTGGATTTTATAAATTCCAAAAGGGTAATTGTTACTTTCTTCAACCTATGTGATATGAGATTGTAATAGAGAATGATGGAAAAGAGGATCAAATAATGGACTAAAGCTCAAGTGTGATATTTTATCAATGGCATCTCTAAAGGACGTTTAGGGGTTGGGAAGAAGATGATCGAAGAAGGCGATGAGATTAGTGTGAAGCTCCTCTAATCTGGGTTTCCATTTGTTTTTATTAATGGCAACAATTAAAACAAAACCAACCAAGAGCCCTGAATAGCAGGAATCTGACTCATAGAATTGACCATATCCTGCAAGTCTTTCCACTTTAAGAACATCTTTAATTAACCTAGTTTAGACGCTAGCATTATGAGATGATTATTACATCAAATCCCATATTAGATGCCCACATTTTCGCACTCATTATTCTCAAATGCCTATTTTCAGTTGATTGCAAATTAAGTGACATGCACACAATCTCGCCCTTCCAATTTCTTCATTTCATTCGATAAATTGACAACCAAATTTATAACCACATTCTTATAAACGTTGATAGATTCTATATTTTGACATCATGACCTAGTCCTCCAATTCCACCTGAAAGTATTATTAATTTTAATTCACTCCCTAAGGCTCGTAGTCTTAGTCTTGTGAGCTGCAGTTCGTGGAGGTCAATTTGGGGAGTTGGTTTGTGGAGTCCGATGTACGATTGTTGTTTTTTACCATTCAACTTGTTGTTAAGTTGGAGCTGTTTGGGGACATTTTTTTTGGGAACCTTTTCGGCTTAAGTATTATACTAGATAATAATTATATCTATAGAATTATATCTTTCAGATATTTATGGCCAATTATACCTCGTTGATAATTGTAATATTCATCACAAAGTAAATGACAAAATCCCGACTTGGGTAGTGTTGGAACTCATTTCATAAGTTTGTCGCCTCTTACTTTTTCATGCACAATCCAATGGGCTCTTATAATCGTCAACACCAGAAAGTACGAGTGATGACTTCGTATACGCAAGCACATTCCCGTAATACATTTATATGTGAAAAATGATTTTCGTTTGGATGAGAAATTAAGGTCCAAGTTGACTTGCATGAAATGCACGCATTTGGATTAAAATGAAAATAATTTTCCACATCGAAAATATGGAGAAAAGAAACACAGTCTATATATTATGCATATGGTAGAATGAGTACCAATGTTTATCAAAAGAGGAGATGCTAGCTCTGCTGGACCACCTACATGCCGTGCCGAGTCACGTTTGGTCGTGGCTCGGCTTCGGACCATATACAAAACGGGTTGGGATAGCCACCTGACTCTATCTTTTGGGCCGATCCACAACATCATTCATAATGGCTTGACCGAGTTGGCCCTCATCCGTATATCTCTCCCAAATCCATCAGATTGCGAGATCGGAGACTTAAATAATTTTGATATTTTCGTTCTCATTTCTTACCGTAACTTTGGTTCTTACTGGCCCGATCCTATTCCTATATATATATATTGTAAATAATTTAAGTCATCTAATAGGGAAGCTTAAAAATAGATTGAAAGAATCATATCGTTTTTAGGAGATCATATCTTACTAGAAGATTGATCGTATCTTAGAGTAGAAGATTATATCTTATCATAGATAAGATATGAATAACTGAATTCTTTGCTTGTGGAGAACTTGATCCACACCCTATATATAGGGGATACTCGAGCCTTTGTAGTGACTCCAACTGTGAATTAAACACATTTTTCGGTATTTGCTAAGTGCAATCCGTGTTGCTTCCGACGTGAAGTAGAGAGCGAGTGACGTCTCATTTTCCCTATAGCTTGGACTTGTTTGAGTGGTTCTGCTTGTGAGGTCAAGCTGGTGTCTTCTCTTTCTCAATTCACAAGCCTCCTCCAATTGTGGATTGGTAGGCTGTCCAATAACATTGATTGTAGTGGAAGGGTTCTACAATCGTTCTTGGTTGTGTGTTAGGGTTATACGGTACCTATCGTGCTCCAAATAGTTTCTTAGGGTTTGACCTGATCTATCCATCTACCGATCTATATCAACCGCCGGATCATCACCCGTACTCACACAACCTTCTACAAACCTCTCCTCCTTTTAGATCTATTCCTCGTTTGCTCGATCTCTATAGTAAGAACCGGGAAGTGTCATTGGTGTCGAAAGATCGGGACTCTCCACATGGCTAACCCTGTATCAAAAACATAAGTGGTTAATGCCACTTGTTGTTCCCATGTTATGCCACATTGGATTTTGCCAGTTGTCATCCCCACAATAAGCCACGCCATATTTTTCCATGTGTCATCTCTATATTGCGCCACCACATTTTTACGTATTTTTTTAGTTTATTTATTGAGATGTTAATAAAACTATTGGTATTTAATAAAAAGATATTGATCTATATTATTTTGTACCAAATATAACTATATATGACAAACCTGCTATACATACACTTGGGTCTTAATTAATCAATAATCCGGTAACATCCTCCTACTCAAGTCCGAAATTAATAATTCACGTAACACACACCACTATCATAACACAAGCTAGCCGATGGAAAGACAACTAAGTAAGTCTAGACGACTTACCTAGATCAGAAGAAATCACGATCCCATGAAACATCTCGATCCAAGATCAGTCAAGGAACCCAAAACCCGGTGAATGTGTAAAACGTATTTATCAATACATTTTTTTACTTACAAGAATACTTCTAAAGATGTTCCTTTGACTGCAATCACCTCATTACAAAATACACCTAATTAACTCCAATCACCTCAGGTTAAACTTATGAGCATACAATATCATTCATTATATTGTAATGGTTACTCAAAATATCCGCACTTTAGAATTCGTATCAAATGCTCTCTATACCTAAGAGCCCGAAAATTCAACATGATGCATCGAAAAGAAAAATATGAAAACCCATCCAAACATGACTCTAAATTCTGAAACTCTCTTTCTTTTAAGAACTCAATATTACAAAATTATATCATTTGACCTAGCCTCAAACATAGTCCTAACAAGAGTGCAATGCACAAATGAATATTGATTAATCCCTAAACTGTGCAAAACAACAACTCAACGTATAAAATAACCATAAAATCTCCACCAAAGCTCCATCCAATTTTATGAGTAAAATAAACTCATTTAAAAACAATCTCCAACCATTTCAACCCTAAAAACTTTTGCATGATTATT
The DNA here is from genome assembly GCA_002319775.1 of Fagopyrum tataricum. Classification (NCBI taxonomy): domain Eukaryota; kingdom Viridiplantae; phylum Streptophyta; class Magnoliopsida; order Caryophyllales; family Polygonaceae; genus Fagopyrum; species Fagopyrum tataricum. Next base: position 39,196,394 of record CM008282.1, on the reverse strand, counting down.
TTAAAAATCATCCAAGATTGTTACTCTTCCTAAACTTTCCTCATAAAGACAAACTTCCAAAAATCACAACTTAATCTTCCTAATTAATGAATCAGACTACGAACCTTAATCCTAATCTCATCCACAAAATCTAGTATCATCCCAATTTTACCATGATTTTATAAACAGTGAAGATCGACTATCCAAAATACCATAACATGCTACATGATACACAATGATAGAAAAACAAAAATTTGATGCAAACTTCAGAAAATCATAACTCTAGATATAGCTGTTGGAATGACCTAAAATGTATAGGAAAGAGTCTCTACGTACAGATCCAAGAACAACATATCCAAAATTCAGCAAGATCGGATACAATTTCAATACCTAATATTTCATTTATAACTAGCATGCACGGTAATAGCATACTAGAGATAATTTTGTGTTAACTCTGAACATATTCTTATCATAACTTTAACATATCAATTTTTTTTTTTAATTTTATCACTCGTGTCTTGTTGCAAGATTTAGTAATATTGTTGTCAAACTAGAATTACGATTCATTGCGAGGTCCTTACTAATAACATTTCATGTTTAAAAATCTAGGGTGTTACATTTGTCAAGTTGATTGATCCCTTTTTTATAAGCATGTCATCACATCTTTCAAACGCTATACTTTTCACTAAGGGAGTCAATCCAAAATGTTGGTTAACTTGACCGACCCCACGTTAGATTTCAAGATTTATATGTCTTTCGATCCCCTATCTTTCCTTAGAGATAATGTTAGTTGGAAGATAAGATTAAACCTTTTGATATTTATTCCTTTTAACATAAGGTTTAGTAGGATTAGCCTCAAATCATAGATGGAGTAGGATTAGCCTCAAAACTTAGGTCGAGTAGGAGTAGCCTTCTCCATATAAATAAGGTTATTGAACCTTTCGTTTCTTTGTCCAATTTTCATTCAAAAATTCCGTCGGCATGAAAAGTCTTAGTTCATGGATTGGCCCGATTAGGTGTATTGAATTATTGATCGATTAATAGGAATAGCCGACACGACGAAGACAACCGATTGACCGAACTGGGTGTTTTTATTTATCGAGTCAACTGTGAGCTTTGAGAAATCTTAGTTCTCAGAGTTCTTGTACCACAAAGCCAAATTTACTCCTAACCTTTTTACTCATTTCCCCTAGCCAATTTTCAACCATTAAAAGACCTCTTGATTCATGTTATATATGTAGGGAAACAAACAATGAAGATGTGAGATGATACCACTATATTAATTTAGCATATTTTATCATCATCATTCTATTCTATTCCATTCGATTCATCTTTTAGGCTAAATGACGTATCTTATCGGTTTATTTCAATACTATTAGTGTTTCCAAGATATGCCGGCTAGTTTATGTAATTGCAACCATTCTAGGAATTTGCTGGGTAAAAAGGATATACATGTAGTAGAATGACCTCATACACACTAAGAATCTCCCTATGACCAAAGAAGTCAAGTTCAAGAAAGAAATTACCGATGTTTGAGAGTGAAGTGAAGAATATCGGGAAACGTGCAATGTGCTCAACCTACCATTTGACCGGCTCGATCGACACACTAAGGATCTCCCTAGGGCGTCTCGATCGACACTATTCACTGATGATTAATAAAGGATAAATTACGTCAGTTATGTCTTTCTAATTTCCTATGTTCTAGGAGTTGAAGAGCTCGACCTTGCATGAAATATCTTGATGATGATTATATCCTTATTGCATGTCTTAATATATGTATTATGATTGTGTAGGGCTTGTCTTTTACATGATGAGAAAGTTGCATCATACACATTCTTTTATTCTATAAAGTGTTATTTGCAAGATGCGAAAACTGCATATATTATACTTTTCATGTCCTACAAGATGCGAGAACTACATAAGGTTGTGTTCTTCGTAGCATGAGTATATGTGATTTTAGATATGATTATTATCAATTGAGATTGATTACTCATTGTTGTCTCAATTCAGTTTTTAGAATTCCTTTATTATCAACCTATTATCGTTGTTATCTCTTGGTTTCTATGATTTTGGATCACTTGATAAAAACTCCATTTCCCTCTCTTATTACTACCAAAAAAGTCGATTGATACCCTTGATCGACCTAACTCTTCGTGTTTGTATTACTTGTTTTTTTTATGTGTTATATCCACCCTATCCACAAAACTTTATGTCTCAGTCGAGCCGACTTCCCTTCTCTGTCGACACGATCCCTCGTCTTTTGTTTTGTTATGTGTTTTTGTACATGTTTTACATTTAATCATTTGAATCATCAAACATTTCCCTTGTGTTCAATCTTAACAATACACTACAATTGGATAATGTATTTATTTGCGAGCTCTGAAGTTCACGTTTCAACCCTCATCACTTGCCTTTGCAAATATTTTGGTTCATAATTTCGTGTTTAAAACGGCATATGTGGTTTATATCCATATATTCTCCTACTTACGATTTATAAATCAAGGTCCTATATTCTTACATCTGAAATCATTTAAGGAACCGACCGCTCTTGTAATACCCCTAAAAATAGGGAGCGTCAAATCGTTTGTAGCCCGTATATGTGAATATTTAAGGCTACCATACACTTTGATCGATAATATTGTAAGAAAAATAAACAACTCTTTATTGATAAAAAATTGAAACTTATGGTTTACAAACACTTCGGAAGACTTGATTAATAAAATAATATATATACATGACTATAGGCTTTTAGCAAAATCCTATATATGAGTCTAGAAAACTAAAATTTATTTTGACACTCTTTCTTTAGTTCAGGTGCTTCGTTGTTGATCCATCTTCAATAATTTAACTCTTGAGAAAATGGTAGTTGATGTTTTGTATAGAAGGGAGTGACATGTAACACCCCAAGTTCTATGAACTCGGGATGTCACGGGCTAGGTCCTCACAGTGGGTCCCGACCCTAGCTTGATAATAATCTCATCGGATCTTTCAACAAAACACAAATAAAGAAAACCGAATAAAAGTTTTAATAAGGAAAAAATGGTCATAAAAGAGAAACAACGATCAACCATCTAAAATACATGACAAAATCAAAAAGAAAAAAAAACTGAGTCTTGTCACAAAAGAAATCCCAATTCCCGAACCTACACTTACAAAAATCTGGCTGACCACCCCACGCTGGATCACTTGGTAGCTACCTACCTTGCAAGATATTTAATAACGACGGTAGAATCCTTTAGCTAACAATTCTAATATCAGTTGATACTATGAAACATACACACATCAATGCGGAAAAGTAAACATATCAACATGATTTCACACAAGATCCGTTTTATTATCTTTATTTAGGTGATTTAGTTATAAGTTCAACTTATGTTGTGGCATGAGGATCCCTCACCTCCATCCCCGTATATCAAAAGGAGTGGTTCGATGCATCTCGCCTTATACACTGTATGGACTAGTCGTAGAGAGCCTTCTAGTAACATGACATCGTTAGGTAGTGATGCCATGACCCGTTATACATACACTTGAGTCTTAAAAGAAAAGAGTCGTCGTCCTGATTGTGTTTCAATCAATAAATCACCCAATACACACACCACCATAATAATGCACTTGATACGAGAAAAGCTATCTAACTAAGTCCGTGGGACTTACTTGAATTGATCGACAATCGGCTATTACCAGTTATCGTCTACACGTGCATACACTATCAAATACCTGATCAAATGTGAAACGTCTTTAAAACACATTCTATCATTTAGGCAACTTCTAGAAGGTTCCTAGACTAGCAAATAAGTTTTTATAAAGATAGAATAAGAAACCCTAACTTTTAAGGAAATTACCATTTTGCCCCTAACTTTTCCTAAAATTCCGTAAAGTCTCCAAAGCAATTTTAAGTCTCTCACTATATCCCAACAACATATTAAAACACTAAAAGATCCATAACGGGCTTGAGAGTTTAATCGAACTTACAACTTAAGCTAAAACCCTAAGGAAGCTTCTTAAGGAACAAGTGTTCTACTTTGGCCTAGAATATATACCTTCTACTAAATCCCAAAAATTCCAAGAAAATTCCTAAACTTACTATGTCATGTCTACTTCTAGCTAGAGTGATCAAAACCCCAAACCTCTAGTCATAAGATCTATGCAAATTTCTAAAATTGTCTTTATAAACATCTATTTCTACACTTAGCCAAATTTCACATATTTCCTAACAAACTAAGTTTAGTCTCAACTTTACAAGCTTATAACTCTAAATCTAACTGTTTCATCTTTCCCAAATTTTAACACAATAAACTACATACTACCCTCTACAACATATCAAAATATCAACGGTGAAAGATGAGTCTAGAACATCTTAAGTTGATCCCAAAGTTGACTGCTCAAAACTGAATTTTCTTGAAAACTGGCACAAGAGCATCGGTTTGGAGTTCAAAACCTACGAGAGTCTAAAGGGAGAAATTATAATCCTCATGCATCCATGCACGTGTAGAGTAGAAGGAGGGAAGAAAAGAAGAGATCGTACCCTATTCCAATGGCCGGTGCAGACTCGGAAAAGAAGACCCGATCTCGGCTCGCTTAGGCAAGGACACCTTGCTCAACTGGAAGTTAACACAAGGAAGAAGGCATCGGTAAGCACTGGTCCAGAGAAAAGAATGGAGGAGAGTGTGAGGGAACCTTCTCACCAATGTCGGCCGAGGAAGGGAAGAAGAGAAGGAACAACCTCTTGCTTGTGCCGCTACTATGACGAGGAGAAGAGAGGAGAAGGATCGAAGTGGTTGCTGTTCCTGGTCTCGATGGATCTTGATGGGGCTTCGGCTTTGGAGGTCGAGAAGAAGTGTGGAAGAGAAAACAAAGGTTACGCTAGAGGAAATGTCTAGGTTCGTCTCTACGGTTCTAGGAGTAACGTGGGTCTTTCATGTCGACATTAATGGTGGTCTTCTTCAACTCCGGTCATAATTAATGCTCATCTTCAAAGCTCCCATGGTAACGGTTTCTTCACGCCAGTGTTCAATGGTCTACCATCAATGCCCTGATAATAACGGCTTGACTAGGAGAAGAAGAGGTTGCCTTGGTCGTGGGTTAGAGGAAGAATAAGGCATGGGATTGCATGAAAGGTAAGAGGCCGAAGGCTGCCGTGGGCTTGTGGATGAGTTGGGCCGGTGTTACCTCAAAGGTTCGAGGAGAGGGCTTGGCCCGTTGTCAAGATAGAAGCGCAAGGTGAGGCCCAAATCCTAGGTGTAGCTTGCGCTAGTAGGTGGTCACTGGGCTCGGTGGACGGTCCTTGACTTGACATGGGCGTCAAGAGTTTAAGTGGGGGAGACTATAACATTCCGTAAAAATTGTCATCCCCCATCATTTGAAAGGGAATTTGCGATTAACTTTTAAGGATGGGTTACTACCCATGTCAAGAAAAACCCTTCTTTCTAGTGGTAGAGTGAGGACAAATAAGTCTAGAGTTAAGCGTTCTCGTGTGAGAGCAATTTAAGGATGGGTGGCCTCTTGAAAAGTTTCTGCACGTGCATGGTTGGTATGGGGACAAAGTTTTTTGTGGAAGGGTTCTTAGTGATTGTCCAATCCCTTACCTACCTTTTAAGACCTCTCCTAGCTGCATCCTCCACATGCCGGACATACTCTCTAGACTCCGTCTCTCCTATTGATACACGGCCTAAGTCAACTGGTTGTGTTCTAAAAAGTCTTGGAATAACAATGGTATCATTCCCGGTCTCAAGAGTCATACTCTCTACAATCTCCTCGTCCGCCTCATATGTTGGCTTATCCATTAACGGCTCATATGTAGCAGCTCGACCTTGTCCTTTCGCTATTGGAGATCTACCTCTAGGACTACGTGCCCTAACTGCGGGAGTCTTACCATTCCTACCGCGCTCGGAAGGGTATAGTGGTTGAAGACCTTGACCTCGACCCGTAGTGGGTACAATTATCGCACGTACCATCTTCATGAAGTATCGTAACTAAGATCAAAACACAATCAACTAACTAAAGGAAAACTAAGAAAACTATATCATTCTAAGGTGTTGAGATCTGCAGAGAGTAATGGTGGTTCCTGTACTGACTATCTCATCCCGACTATGCATGAAATTGTTTCCGCCGAGGGGATCAAGGTTGATCCGGCGAAGATCGAGTCAGTAGCAGCATGGACGACACCGACGAACGTCAAGGAAGTACGTAGCTTTCTTGGCCTAGCCGGTTATTACCAACGCTTTGTGGAGGGATTTTCTGTGATTGCCCGTGCACTGACGAGTCTGCTGAAGAAGACCACCAGATTTGTATGGCCTGAGCAGTGTATGCAGAGTTTTGAGGAGCTGAAGAAACGTCTGACTTTCACTCCTATTTTGGCATAGCCAGATGGTACATCGGATTTTGTGGTTCACAGTGATGCATCCAAGCTAGGTGATAACATGATTTATCGACCTATTTTACTCATGCATTTAGTTAGATTTTCCCTTTCCGCATTCATGTTTTAGCCTTAGTTTGTGCCATTTATTCTTGTTTAGTTCTACTTAGCAAGAATAGATGTCTACATACACTATTTGTGGCTTTGTAGGTGATTTGGCACATTTTGGAGCTAAAACGACGTATTTGAGGATCAAGCCTCGAAGTGGACGCATTGGAGCGAGCGTACGTGCACGGGAAAGGGCGAGGAATCGAGCTAAAGGCGCGAAGGAACGAAGAAGACGGAATCCCGGACCGAGATGGCCTGATCTCGGCCGAGATTCCATGATCTCGGACCGAGATAGCCAAATCTCGGCCGAGATTCATGGATCTCGGACCGAGATAGCCAAATCTCGGCCGAGATTCCAAGATCTCAGACCGAGATGGCTCGATCTCGGCCGAGATTTCATGGATCTCGGCCGAGATGGTCCGAGCTCGGCCGAGATTTCCGAAGTGCTGACACGTTGAACTTTCTGTTGCTGAATCTCGGTCCCGACTGGCCTGATCTCGGCCGAGATTTCTGCCCGAGATTTCCTGTTCGGCGATTTTATTTTATTTTTGGATCGGTTTTGGCCCAGGCCGTCCTTTGTAAGGTTTTTTCCTATAAAAGGGAAGCTCTAGGTTATTTATAAGGGTCCGTCTTTTGTGCTGGGAGTCGCCCAGAGCTAGCCCTAGAGGGCTAAGCCGCCTTTCGTCTTTTCCCTTCTTCTTCTCCATTGATTCTTCATAGTTTAGTTCAAGATTCATAATTTTGCATTGAGGTTTGTTTGGAAGTCCTTGTTAGATTCGAGATTTGTCAAGATTGGAGTTTTTCATTTATTGAAGTTAAGTTCTTTTCATTCCCCTTTGTTATTTATTTATTTGTCTTTCCTTGATATGATTGTTATTGGCTAGAACTTTGTGGTTCCAAGGTTGACAGGAATTTGTTATGCCTTTGATTATGATGGATTGTATTGTGCTTTGTTTTGGCTTTGAATTGCTAGAAATCCTAATGATTGGCTTGGACTTGAATCTAGTTAGAATCCTTCTAACTAGTAACCTAAGTTGGAATTGAGACTTACCCGGTGATATTCCTTCTTAGATACATGAGTGACTAATCATAGGTAATAAAGGTTTATCCTTTATTGGTTGAATGTGCTTAGATTCCTTGCTAAGTAGGGGAATACCTAAGACTTACCCGGTAATGGTTTACCTTTCCCTTAGTTTGTAGTCTGGTTTGTTTAGAATTTCCTACCTCTCTACCTTGAGACCTACCCGGTAATAGGTAGTTGGTTTGGAACTAGATAGTCTTGAGACTTACCCGGTAATAGGCTGTCAACCTAGAAACGTTCATCCCTGTGGCTTTTCTACCATATATCTTTATGAGTCTTCCTGAATCTATATGTATAAACAATGATCTTTAACCCTTGGAATCCATTTTCTTTCCTTTAGTTTGATTATCTTTGTTTTCTCTTTTTGTTTGTTTGTTTTGACTTTCAATCAATAGTGACAATTGATTGCGAGTCCTTAATACCCTTTTAAAAACCCTTTTGATTTCTTTCCCTTATCTTTTCCAACCTCTTGTCTTTAATTGAGATCTATTTTATATTTAATCATTGTTGCAAATTAATCCTCCCAGTCCCTGAGATCGACCCTGGAATACTTACCTTTACTGTGATTGACCCGTACATTGTGGGTTCGTTGCTATTTAGGGAATTATTACAGGTTATAAATATAAAACTATCCTTTCCTTGTTTTACTAACTTATAGGTTTTTATCATTATTGATAAAGGTTTATAGGGGTGTAAAACCAGCGAACACTAGGCTTGGGATGTGTATTGATGCAGCGAAGCAGGGTGATTGCATATGCATCTAGATAACTGAAGACGTATGAGGAGAACTACCCGACTCATGATCTGGAGTTGGAAGCGGTAGTTCATGCACTGAAGATCTGGAGACATTACCTGTATGGTGCTACATGTCAAATCTTCACAGACCATAAGAGTCTGAAGTATATTTTCATGCGGCGGGAATTGAATAACCGCCAGCGTAGGTGGCTTGAGCTGATCAAGGACTTTGATTTGGAGATTCTATACCATCCGGGGAAGGCGAACGTTATTGCCGACGCCTTGAGCAGGAATACGCCTCGAGAGAAGGCGATTGCGAGATTGACAGTACAACCACAGTTACAGAGAAACTTGGTTTGGCTGGAGTTAGACATTCAGTTTCCTGATGAGGATGTCCAACTGAGTACTTTATAGGTTCTTCCTGATCTGTTGAGTGAGATCCAACAAAAGCAGGGGACTTGCTCGATATTGATGAGGATTCGAGAGAGGATGTCCCGGGATGAGGCACCACAATTCCTTATAGGAGCAGATGGAGTGTTGAGACGCCGCGGTCGCGTCTGTGTACCCGCTGATGCGGATTTGCGACAGTGGATCTTACAGGAGGCTCACTGTACGCCTTATTCAGTGCACCCAAGTACGAGTAAGATGTATCAGGATTTGAGAGATTCATATTGGTGGGAGGGCTGAAGCCCGACGTGGCCAGATTTGTGGCACAGTGTGCGACCTGTCAGCAGGTCAAGATCGAGCATTGCAGACTTGGAGGTGAACTCCATCCACTGCTTGTTCCACAGAGGAAGTGGGAGGACGTCACCATGGATTTTGTGACTGGGTTGAGACCGAGCAGGAGCTTTGATGCCATCTGGGTTATAATGGACCGACTGACGAAGTCGGACGTTTTATCCCTATCTGGGAAACGTGGCCAGTGAGCAGATTAGCTGAGGAGTACACTAGACAGATAGTGAGACTCCATGGTGTACCGAGGACGATCGTCTCATACAGAGATGGGCGATTTACCTCGAGATGTTGGCAGCAGATTCAGACTGCCCTTGGGACGAGTTTGCACTTTACTACTGCGTTCCATCCTCACAGATGGTCAGTCAGAGAGGACCATTCAGACACTGGAGGATATGCTGCGAGCTTGTGTGTTGGACTGAGGACAAGTGTGGATGGATCATCTCCCACTAGTTGAGTTCTCGTACAACAATAGCTGACATGCATCGATTGGGATGACCCCATATGAGGCACTGTATGGACAGAGATGTCGTACTCCGTTATGTTGGGACGAGCCGAGCAGTGTTAGTGGTTTGACACCTGATCAGGTTCAGGATGATGTTGCTCGTGTAACACTAATTAAAGAGAGGATGCTGACTGCACAGAGCCGTCAGAAGTCATATGCAGATAGGAGGCGTAGACCCCTAGAGTTCAGAGTAGGATCCCATGTGTGGCTGAGTGTGTCTTCGACACGAGGTGTTAGACGCTTTGGCATAAGGGGAAGTTGAGCCCCCATATGTCGGACCGTTCGAGATTTTGGACCGAGTTGGGAGTGCAGCATACAGATTAGCTTTGCCTCCGAGATTAGAGGGTGTTCACCCTGTATTTCACGTGTCTCAAGTGAGGGAGTATATACCAGATCCGAGACATATTGTGAGTTATGATGATTTGGTGGTTGAGCCGGACCATACTTTTGTTGAGTATCCGATTGCAGTCCTAGAACGAGGTATGAGACGCATGCGTTCGAAGGACATTCCTATGCTGAGGATACATTGGTCGAGACGAGGACCTGATGAGGCTACATGGGAGATTGAGGATAGTATTCAGCAGAACTATCCAGAGTTTTACGCCGAGAGAGATGTACCAGTAGGATCGACGAGTAGATCTTAGTACTATCTTGGTGAGTGTTATGCTTATGTGCTTATATGCTATGATGTGTTTATTTTCGTACTAGCTATGATGTGATATGTGATCTTAGTAGATCTTGCTGTGCTAGTACGATTGATGATTATAGCTGGAGATGGCTCTTTCCTCCATGCTATTATGATACGATTAGGATTCAGCATGAGATGGTTATTCCTCCATGCTATTTTGATGGACATAGTATTGCTGGAGATGTTTTTCCTCCATGTCCTCCTGTTATGAGTATGATATGGCTAGAGATGTTTTTCCACTATGCCCTTGTGATTTGATGATAGTTTGGCTAGAGATGGTTTTCCTCTATGCCTTGGATCGTATAGTGATCTTGTTACTGGAGATGATGATTTTCTCCATGCTTGTGTTTGAGGTTATAGAGTGATATAGGTTGATACCTTATGAGTGGAGATGTGATACCTCCGAGAGAGAGAGTTATACCTCGGCATATGGGTCCGAGAGGATTTGGATTATACAAGTTTCGGGACGAAACTTGTTTTTAGGGGGGTGAGATGTAAGAGCCTTAGTCTTTGGAGTCGAGATAGGACTGAGCCACCCCTGCGGGTCTAGAGGGCCGCCCCTGCGGCTTGCTCAGCGTTCCACCCCTGCGGCCAGGAATTTCCGCCCCTGCGGTTTCCTGCGGCTGCAGCCGGTTTTGTTGACTCTTTTAACTGTGCTTCACTCTTTCCTTCCTTTCTTCTTAAGCCTCGTCCTTGGCTTCTGATCAAGGGTTTCTTCACTTCATTCCAGCTTTCTCACGTCCTTCTTGCCTCCTTCCTTCTCCTTGGTCTTGTGCTTGGACTCTTCTTGGTTTGGAAGAGTTGTTGTGTGGCTTCTGGTGGATGATGATGTGTGGATGTGTTGCTGAGCTTGGGAGCCAGCTGAGAGTGTGGTTTTGATCTTTCCTTGTTGCCTAGGACCACAACAGTGGTAAGTGCCCTTCTTCCTACTTTCTTTCGTTATTCCTTCTTTCTTGAATTCCATCTTCCTTATCTTAGGATTAGATGTTCTAGGGTGTATTGATGTTGGAATGTGTATATATATGTATGTGTTTGACTATGGAATGGTGAAGACGTGAACTGATCACGTGAAGAGTGAAAGAGAAGTCGGGAGATTACGTTTTACACTGTCGCCGCCCCTGCGCCACAACGTCGCCACCCCGCGGGACCTTGTCACTGCACCCGCACCTCAGCATCACCGCCCCTGCGGATACGGTCACCGCGCCTGCGCCAATGAGCCGCCGCGCCTGCGGTTGCCTTTGCTTCGCCCCTGCGTCCCTCTTGTCACGCAGGTGCGTCTTGTCCCGGATCTACTAGAGTAGTATGGATCCTTTCCTTTCCTAGTCTGAGGGTTAGTAGCATGCTAGGTTTGTGTATGAGGATAGGATGATGATGAGGATGATATCGATATATGCCGGTTATGGCTTTGAGGTTTAGTAGATTATCGAGGTTTATAAGTTGGATATAATCCTTATGGATCCCTTGGGTCTAGGTGTGACCCCTTTGATTGATAGGAGATTTAATATCTCTTTATGCCTTGTTATTAGGCAGTGCTGTCCTCCAGATTGGAGTGGATCGTGGTTGAGGTTATTCCGAGATTGAGGTAAGTCCATAGGACTTACTTAGCTATCATCCCTATATTGGATGTATGCATGAGTGGTGTTTGATATATGTTTGATAGCATGCGATAATTTATAATTACCGACCTATGGTTTAGTGACTGCCCATTGTAGAGTTGTGACAACTTGCCCTGTCATCCCGCTGGGAGACTGGGAGGTTTTCTGCGGACAGGCCATATCTGGAAGTGGGACGGGCACCTACCACTCCCTTAGGGTATACGGGAAAGTGTTACCAGATTACAACTACAGCTGGCAATAGCACCGAGAGGCGAGGATTATATATTCCTCGTGTCACATATATTCATATATATGTATATACGATTTGAGTGTTGGACTATATAAAGATAATTAACCGGGTAAATGTGTGATAGCATGATGATGTGTTAATATTCCCTGACTTATGTTTGTGCTTATGTATTATCTTATATATGTATGGTTAGCTAACGGTTTTATACCGTGTTGTAGATCCTTTGCAGGTTAGGAGAACTGCAGAGTGATTCAGATGGGGTGATCCGCTGAGGGCTCCGTACACTAGGTTATGCGTGGGATATGAGACATTTTTGTATGTACAGTTATATGTTTGGTTTGTACTCAGCGGTTCTTCTGTAACCCTTTTGATATATATATATAGTTTGATGTTTTGGTTTTAATCTATCTGTGCCTTGTTGTAAGATCCAGTGAACTTGTTGTTAGGCTAGGGTTAGGATCCATTGTGAGATCCTAGCCCAGTAGCGCCCCGAGTCCTACGGATTTGGTGTGTTACAAAAAGAACGATATTTGTTTATTGGTTCAAACCTGAACCAGATTAACATGGAAACAGATGCACTTATAAATTTAATTTCAATTATTTTTAGTTAATGAGACAGAAGCAATAGTTTATACTGTCTACGGACGATGAAGATAAAAAATAGAATAAATGAACAATTGTTTCTCTAATTCACTAAGGGCTTGTTTACTTGCAAATTGGTTTATTTTCGGTTTTATAAACTAAATGAGTTTATACGGGTTTATAGTTTATTTTCGGGTTTATTTCTCAATGGGTTTATATATATAAATCATATAAGTTTGTTTACTTGTAGTTTATTTTTTGGGTTTATTTTTGTTCAAATACACTTATGCCCCTAAAAAAAATCAAAGAACGACGGGGAATACATAGAGATGAACAAAGAATATCGGGTTGGAAAATCACAAGGATAAAATTGGGTTTTAAACCAAAATAAACTCATCCCAGCAAAAATAATCTTGCTCAGATCAGTTTATTTTTTAGTGGTTTATAAACCCGAATAAAGCCATAGAAAATTAAACCAATCTCCAAGTAAACACGCACAAAAATTAAACTTATGGTTTATAAACTAAATGAAACAGAAATAAACTACACGTAAACATGCCCTAAATTGGGACCTCGTTTAAACTTTTTGATAATATAATACATCTTTGAACTAACATGGTACCTTGTTCAACTAATGAAACACAAATTTTTAAAGTAATATTATAAAATGTTCAAAATAAAATTGGATTGACCATGTTAGGACCTCGCAATGCAACATGCTCTAACATGCACTTATTTATTTAATTTTAATTATTATATAATGTTATTAAATATCATATTAGTTTATCTTTTATGTACTAGTTTAATTTAGGTTCATTTTCAAAATATTTTCTTAGTTCATATTTTATTAATTGGAATTCATATTATCAATATATAGTTCAAATATCCGGAAATTCCTACCGAATGATATAGTTTTACTTGAATAGTTCCCAAAAGAAAAACGCATTTAAGCAAAAGGTGAAAAAGAAAACTAGACATAAACACTACGGAAATACAACGCCTTTAAAAATAAGGCACCAATAAAACTTCTCCGGGATAAATGTGTGGTACAACTCAATCACACTACCCAAAGAAATCTCCACCATCCAAAAATTGTAACTCAATAAGAGTAGATGAAAAGTATTAATATTAATAACTTATTATTAGTTTGCGTTTTTCATATATCCTTTTTATACTTTTCACCTAATATAGTGATATTTATTTATTTTAAAAATGCAATTGGATTGACCAAACTAATTAAAGGAGTGTAAGAAAATAAAATATTTAAATATTGTTGAAAATTAGTTTTATAAAAACTATATAAACATGTCTTGAGACTTTGTTCTTCTAACAAAACAACCATGTTTTTCAAAATATTTTCTCTCTTCCTCATCCAAACAATGGTATTCTTTGGTCCAATGAATAAGCAAGATCTTTTGCTAAGTGAAAATCATCAAGAATATCGGTACGATAGTCTAAGATCGAGGTTCCGATAAACTTACATATGTCGACAACCATAAAAAATGAAAAAGAAGAAGAGGAGGAGGAGGTAATAATTCAAAATTCTACTCTTTTATTTTACATTATTTAATTTTGTTTTTCTTATTTATTGGTTCTTGATTTAAAATTAACAATTTTACACTTCAATTTCTCAATTTTCTTTCTTTCTAGAATATACAAACAATTTTCACTTTAAATTATCGATCATCTCTCTTTGTATAATATTGTACATATCCATTCCATCAAACTTTTTCAATATTTTTTTATATATTAAGTTTATGGTGTGGTTGGTGCATGAGCAGTTGGAGAATATGTTGTTGCAGTGGTGACGATTAAGGTAGATGTAATGGTTGAAATGAACTTAAATCTAAATACTACCGTCGCTTTTATGATATTGCTCAACACACACTTCATCGTATTATTATTGTCACTAATGTTCTCTTTGTAGGAAGAGGGTACACTTAATATTCATCAATAGAATATTTTTCTATTATATTTTATCATATAATATCCGTGATGTTTCTTTGTTCTTTGTTCTATGTTTTCATTAACTTCTTTGCCAATTATATTTTCCTTTCTACCTTTGATGACAGAAAGACAAAGTTCATTCAAAAAATGAAGAAATCGGAATTGGTGAACATTACGATGGCACTGAAAATAGGACTAACTTGGAATTGAGCATGCATTTGGACTATAAACCGGTATCAACTTTGTCAACAACATCATCAATCACTAACACAAAAAATTCAAACTCACCTTCATCAGCCATGAAGCACATAAAAATTGAGATTGAAGAGGATGCTCCACCACCACTACAAAATGATGAGTGGTGTCACTGTGATGACAAACAGAGTGTTGCGGAAACCATCAAAACGGAGGAAATTGATGACCTCTTGGTGGTGATGGGTTGTCAAAGTTGCTACATTTATTGTATGGTGTCCCAGAAGAACCCAAAGTGTCCCAAATGCCGCTCTTCAAAGTTGATTGGAATTCCTTAAGTGAAATGAGTGTATGGGTTTGTGTTGTATGACCCTATAATGAACGAAGCATGTTGTTGTTGCATTTTCATTGCTTCACATTTTAAATAAAATATATATTGCGCCTTTATTTAATGATATTTCTTTATATACCGTTTTATTTCAAGAAGTTTTATTTGACAAGGTAATGTGTATCATTTTCAATTATTAGTAAATTAGTGTATTGTTTGCCTTGTCATTTGAAAATTAAGATTTTGTTTGACGTAGCATGCGAGGGTAGTTCATCATTTTATGTTGATAAGTTAGGTAATAGGGTAATTTTTATCGTTTCAACTAATTGTATAAGTAATCTCTCCTCCAGTACATTTTGAATTATCGACATAACTTGAAATATGCAATTTGTTCTTATTTTTTTCTTCGTATGATCCACATAACCGGGAAAATTTTATTCTTGAAATCCGACTCTAGTTATCTGATTAGTCGAATCGAACAAATCCGAAACCTTCAGCCTTAATTTATTCCTCCCTGACCATGAAAAAGAGTGGCCCAAACCTCTCCTCTCTCGGGCCCATGAAAAAGGTCAATCAACCTTCACTCATTCTCTCCTTCCTTTTCCTCCGTGAGCAACACATGCCCATGCAGACGACAGACCCAACGCACACGGCGTCTTCATCGGCTTTGTCTTCCTCCCAAAGCGTTACCTACCGTCCGGTCCAAGCTAAAAGAAAGCATTCAAGGCGGACGTTGAGGACGACCAATTTGAAGACTCGTGAGGACATTGAAGTAGGGGCTGGTTGGAGACGTTGATTGCCACACTTCCTCTTTACACCACAACTAAAAACCTTCAACCGTTCAACCTCCATACCCAAAGACCTTCCTCGGCACCAATGTGAGCCTTACCGATTCCGAGAGCATTCACTTCTTCCTCCCTCCTTCATTCAAGGCTAGTAAGTTGCTTTTCTAACTCCCTCTGTTTCCTTCTCTAGATTATACATTTCCATGCTCACTGTCACTACCTTCTTCTTGTGAACACAGTAGGGAGTGCACCTTGCCGGCGAGCCTAGTTGGCACCCACCTCCTTGCCCGTGGTGACGCCAGGGTAAGCAACCCTTTTCCCTCCATTCTCTTCATTGGTTATGTTGGGACGTAGGGGATGACGTGCTTTAGCATTCTAAAGGACTCGAAGCAGTGATCTCCGGGTTCTATTGTGGTTCCCAAATCTTGCGGCCTACGAGAATCGAACTCACGACCTAGTGGGTTAGAGAAGCTTTACGAATTTCCTTTACCAAGAATCGAACTTGAGACTTGTGGTTCTTGTGGAATTCAAGCAAATAATTGTTTCGAGCAATCGACTTTACGGGCATTGTTAGGTACTTTAAACTCGTCATCTGTAACACCCCAAATCCGCGGGACTCGGGATACTACGGGCGAGACCTCACAATGGGTCCCGACCCTTAGCCTGACAACAATTTCACCGGACCTTTTCAACAAGGCACAAATAAAGGCAAAACTCAAATCGTTTATAATGTATACGAGAAACTAAAATGCAAAGGTACAAGGTGGAAACTCAGCTGAGTCCTCAAAACGACACAACTCCGATAAGAAAACTTAAACCGTTCAACATAATCCAATAATACGAAAACATAACCCAAAAACGTCCCCGCCCTATAATGTACGAAGACCCCGGCTGTCCACTTCTCCACCTCACTCGGCGGCGTCCCTAACCTGCAAGTCATCTACACAAACGGTTTAAAACCGTTAGCTCATATTCGAAGCATTAGAAAAGAGGTGAAGGGACATACACACATATATCACATAACACATACAAGTCCGCTTTTTTATCTTTTTATGATTAAGTCGTATCCCGTTCTAATTCAACTTAGGATTGTGACACGAGAACCACCGTGGTCTCACCTCGGTCCCTACGTACCGGCAAGGAATGATACTGATGCATCCGACCGTCTACCCGCCCGGGCTAGTCGCCGAGAACCTCCTAGACTCTCGCAAGAGCTAGGCAGATGATGTCACCGCCCGTTATCATACACTTTGGCCAAAATAATATAAAGTCGGTGGTCCTATTTACCGGTTTAGTTGTTTATAACATAAACAATAACACACACACACCACCACCAACACACATCGATGCTAATACGTAAAATACGAGCTAAGTAAGTCCGGAGACTTACCTCGTCACCACACTCAAATCACAACACTCTCCCTTCCTTAAGGAGGAAGCCCACAACCTTCTCACAAAAGATATGCATATCAATACATGCTCACGCTCAAGAAGTCTTAGACTTCACTCTAGTGATCTAAGCAAGATCACCTAACCCTCAAGCTAGGAATGCATCCTAGGGTCCAAGGTACTCACCACACTCTCAGCACATGAAAGTAATTCACAACAGCTTATATCCTCACATGATCTTAAACCTCAGCCAAGAAGGAACAAGCTAGCCTAGAAGGTCCATCATGCTCAATATACTCATAACCATCAACCACACCTGAGCTCCTACCCTGAACTCGACTCTCTCCAGCCGCGGTGGCAATGCTAACCGGTATACCCTCCAACCGCGGTGGCAATGCTAACCGGTATGCCACCTCATCAACCACACCTTAATGCCGAATCGCTTGACGCCCCGCGTCGGTGATACCCTCAACCACACCTGAGCTCCTACCCTGAACTCGAGAGGTCTACGCCTCATATCCGCATACGACCTCTGACGGCTCTGCGCGGCCAACATCCTCTCTCGGATCAAAGCAACTCTAGCCACGTCGTCTTGTACCTGATCTGGAGCTACAACGCTAGAACTCCCCGGGTCGTCCCAACATAAGGGAGTACGGCATCTCCATCCATACAATGCCTCATACGGTGTCATCCCAATCGACGCATGCCAAAAGGGAGAGGGGACAACTGACATCTTGTCCTCTTTGCTCGGAACGAGGGGTCGGAAATGACCTCTTGTCACCTCAGCTCGGAACGAAGGGTCGGAAAGCGGAAAAGGGAATAACGACGGGTCGGCTCGGGATTTTAGGAATAAATCCCGGCACTCTACACCTCGTGCCTGCGGGAAGATCTACAAAACGCTCCACGTCCGGAATAAAAATTCTTGACGTTACATCATCTACCGTTGAAATTTTAATATGTTTTAGATGATGTTACATAGTCGGTGATATCATAAATTTAGAAGGATCCAACGGTTATATGTAAAGCTATAAAGTTGCAAAGTTAAGTCGACCTAACGCAGTTTTTTTAGGTGTTGTAGAATTTGGCTAAGTGTTGGGACTTGACGCGTATGATGGGAAGTTTTGGAGAATTAGGCATGTTGCTCATTGGAACTAAGAGTAGGCATGGTGTAGTTGGCATAGGAATTTTACCGGAATTTATAGGTCTTAGTAGAGGATATATACTCGAGGTTAAAGTAGGGTTGCGTCTTGTCTCCCAAGGAAGTTTAATTAGGGTTTCCGGCTTCAGTTTTGGATTTTATTAAACCCTCACACCCATTAGGGGACTCTTAGAATTTAATATATTGTTGGGTCATCGGGGAGACTTTGGACCGTTTTGGACCCTTTTTGGAGTTTTCGGAAAGTCAAGGGCAAAACGGTAATTTTTCTAAAAGTGGGATTTCTTGCTCTTTCATTTCTGAAAAAACCTCTGTACCGATCGATAAACCTTTTTGAAGTTACCTAATTATTAGAAACATATTATAAATACGTTGTCCCGTCATGGTCAGGCTTGTGAGGTTAGATACTTGCGGACCGAGATTTAGCGACACTTGGATCTCGGATCAGTTCAGGTGAGTCTCGTGGAATTAACCTTTCTTATGTCAAAGTATTTTATTTTGGTGGTGTGTGTATTGGGTTAAATAAAATATAACTTGACTAGGATGACTACACTTTTTATTTTTAGACCCAAGTGTATGTATAACGAGTTGTGGCATCACTGCCCAGTGTTGACACGTGAATGGGAGGTTTTCCGCGACTAGCCCATATAGTGTATACAACGATTTGCATAGAACCACTCCTGTTGGTATACGGGGACGTACGGAAGCGAGGGTCAAGGGATCCTCGTGCCACACTATAAGTTGAACAAATAGATTGGAGTCACCTAATTAAAGATAATAAATGAGATCTTGTGTGAGCATGCTAATGTGTTTATTCTTTTGCATTGATGTGTCCATGTACCATAGTATTTTGTTGATATTAGAATTGTTAGCTAACAGTTTGTACCGTAATTGTTAGACTTTTAGGTTAGGTGCCTGTTGAGTGATCCAGAGCAGGGTGGTCAACCTAGTTTCCGTACTTGTTATTTCGGGCTTGTGATTTTCTATGTGACAAGACTCAGTATTTATCTTTGCATTTTGTCACATTTTATGCATGGATGATTAATATTTCTCTTGGATAATAATTTCATTGTTTTAAGAGTTTTTATTCGGTTTTCTTTTTTTGCGCCTTGCTACAAGATCAGGTGAGGTTGTTGTCAAACTAAGATTGGGACCCACTGTAAGATCCTATCCGGTGAAATCCCGAGTTCCTATAATTATGGGTGTTAAAATATTAATAGTAGAGGCTTATAAGATCATCTTGTTCATTAACTACCAATTAGTCGTCAATCATGTCGTGTTCTAAACAATTTCATTGATTTCGCTCACAATTTCTGTTATGCTTTCTTTTTGAGAATTAGTTACTACATTGNTTATTTCAAAACAAAGGTGCAATAATTTATCAGAATTCCCCTCTTTAACCATTGCATTAGTTCAATTTCCTTGTACTGACCAAATCGTTTTGTTCGGTTTCAGGGACTGCCCACCAGATTTAAAAGAGGCAATCTGTAGCTTGATATTTGCAGCCTCAAGGTGCTCAGACATCCCTGAGTTGTTAGCCATCAAAGATATCTTCCAAAAGAAATACGGCAAAGATTTCGTGGCAGCTGCAGCTGATTTACGCCCTGACAGTGGCGTTAGCCGCTTGGTATGTTGTTAGACAACTATACTTGCAGTTGATCAATTCGTTTTGGGTTCTGATAGTTAACCGTTTCTTCATTGCAGCTGATTGAAAAGCTCTCAGCTAGAAATCCTACAGGTGAAATGAAGTTGAAGGTTATGAAAGAGATAGCTAAGGAGTATCAGGTGAAATGGGACACAACAGAAACCGAGCATGAGCTCATCAAGCCTCCAGAAGACCGCATAGTATGTCTCACACTTGTTTCCATATCTAACTGAAACTGCAAGAGCCTTTACAAGATGATAACTGGAAATATCTTTATATCTATGATCAGGAAGCACCACAAAGCTTTGTGAGTGCATCAAGCTTGCCCTTGAACACAACTATAACTCGGTCTGTCGAACCCAAAATTTCATCAGCCAGGTATCATAGTTTCACAGACTTTATCTCAAGATTGTATTATCATAAATAAAAGTCTTCCCTTGAAAAAGAGAATGAGTATTGGAAAATATCTTCATATTAAATAAATAATGATATTATCTCGTCATATTAGGCTAGTTTATATTTTGATTCTATCGTTGCAATCTTTATTATTCTCTTCTTATTCTAAGGGTCATAGTATCATCAATATATTGGTGATCCTCTATTTGTCGTCAACTTAACGGCTTAACGACATCTAGATCTACCTTTTCCACCGATTTAATGGTGGTCCTATCGATCTATGTTGTCACTGATCTACTGGTAGTTACGGCGATCTACATGTGGTGTTACCACTCTATTGGTGTACTCCCTGTCGATGTAGATGCTTTATACGTGCACGGTCAATAAAATGTCCAGTCTTTAGCGTCGTTTGCCTACCAGACTGCAGGGCGTATTTGGAAATACATATCATAATATCTTCATAATAAATAAATAATGATATATCTCGTTAAATTAGACTAGTTTATATTTAATTCTATCATTGCAATCATTATTATTCTTTTCTTATTATATTGTAATTCCTATATAAAGATTTATAGTATAACAATGTATTTGGTGGTTCTATTTCCACCATAATCTAATTGAGAGAAACCTAATTTATATGAGATTCTAATCAGATTATCAGATGAAGATGAAGGCGAGATGCAGTTTGAAGACGCGGCATCAGCAGCAAGGGCAGCCGCACAATCTGCTAAAGATGCCATAGCTGCTGCAGAAGCTGCATCTCAGTTGGCCAACCTGGAAAGTAAGCCTTTGAACAATAACAAGATTCGAGAGGACAATTTCTTGCAACACCATCCAAGTATTCGTAAAACTCAGAACTCAGAGAGATTTGATCATCATGTGAACATCGGTATAGATTTTGAGAAAGGGAGTGAAGAAGAAGACGGTGAGAATACCTACTACCATAGACATAACTCTAATGCTTCTTCTTGGAGGAAATACTGTGATATAAAATTTGATGAGTCAGAGTGTGATGAGGAAATCGAAATAGAAGAAGAGGATCAGCATCCCAGGGCTCATCCCAAACTGCCAGACTATGATACCCTGGCTGCACGATTTCAGTCCATCAAGAACCAGAAATCACACGAGTAGAATACGTGTGTGCTACCTGTGTGTATAGAAGTGTTTCCTACATTGGATTACCATAAGATGTGTTTTGAATTACATAAAATTTATGATTATTCTTTTCCAAAAAAATTTTCTAATAACTTCATGTATGATGAAATTGTCTATTTCGCTTCCAGCTACTTCTCCATTTTTTTTATAACGGAAAAGAGTTTTTTTTATTATAAAAGAATAAAGGAAAGGAGTTTAATATACAGTATATACTTGACTGAAAAGAGTCAAAGACCACAAAAATAGAAGCCAAATAGACCGGCACTAGAAGGGAATAAAAAGAAAAAAAACAAACAAAAAAATCAAAAGAGGAGAGCTTGATTCACAGAACACTGACCAATGAACAAGAACAAGATGAAAACCCCAAACAATCAGAGCGAGGAAAATAACAAGATCGTGTCAGGTGAAGAAGTGCACCCGTAAAATATCTCAAGGACCACCGGTAAAAAACCTACAATTTGAACTCTTGAACATTCAAATTTAGATCACCTATCAACGACACCTCCAAACGAATAAACTCAACCCTCATTTCAAACGAGGCTCAAATCACCATGCATCTAACCAATCGGTTCACTATAAAAAAAAACTCGAGTGAAGCTGAAGTTTGTCAACGACTTCCAAACCACAGACTTTTCAAAACCACAAAGACTTCACAGTCTTCACCAATGATGGTTTATGAAATGTTCATCTTGATTGATCCGATGACACTTATTTTTTGTCCATTTCGCAAAAGAGTATAATCTAACATCCCATGTCATCACAATCAGAGGTCGAGAAAGAAAATATTTGCATTCACGTCTAGTTAGTCAGATGTTGAATTTAAGGGTTTGAGTTCTAGGAGATTATAACTTTATGACCTAAAGCACGGAGAAGAGTAGATTAATTAATGTTGAAGAAGGTTGGGACTTGAGAATATCAAGTCAAAATGGAAGAGGAATAAGGATGGAAAAGAATTAGTTTTTGGAGTGTTGGGGTTCATTATCAACCCCGAATCAATGCATTTGACTATTTGAGATATATAAATCTTATTAATAAAAATAATAATACTAAAATTGAGGCCCACGTGTAGATTAAAATAAAGGAGCATGTAGAGTAGACTTATGTACACTCTACATTGCCACCTTTATTACAATTTTGCTATTTTTTTTAATACCATATGGATAATGGACCTCATAAGAAGGTTGTAAACTTGTAATATTTACACCATAAAATGAGCAATTATTGGGTGTTTTTTCGATTTTTGTTTTGTCCATACTTTTTGCAAAATAATAGATTCCAGTCACAATTTTATATATTGCACAAATTTACTCAAATTTACACACTTGATTTAATTTATGAACTTTACGTGGTACTTGCTACCATAATCTACTAACTATATTATGAATAATAAATTATGATCACAAGTTCACCATGCTCCGTAATTAAAGAATTAAAATGAGAGAGTTTTGACTGTTACTTGGACATAATATCACTAGACCTCCGGTGGTCTTGTAACTTCTGGCTTTCTAGGGGTTGTTAATCCTTAACCAGGACTTCCTTAACCCAAGCACAACATATATCTTTTTCGTTTCCTACCTCAGACTGTAGTCTCTCACTTAAATCTCTCTTTTATGAGGATGGAGGAAATGTAATCAAAAAAATAGATTATTCAATTAAGTAGCTTGCTCTTACTTAAAAACAATTTTTTCTTAAATTTGAAAAAAAGATTACAATCACTCAAGCACACTGGAAATTAAAGACTCGACTCACTTCAAACTTTTCTTAGAGAGAGGAGGAATCACTTCTCTGTAAGCTCAAAATCGTTTCTCTTTCTCTTTCTAGTTTTTGGTTTTCTCACTCATAGTTTCTATGACTTTCGATGTCTTACAATGACTCACAAGGGGTCTATTTATAGAGTCGGAGAGGCATTGGATGCCTTTGCTTTATTACCATTTTACCCCCGACATAAACTAGTGACTTTGCCTCACTCAAATGGCCAACAGTGCCAACGTTCAATAATTAAAAAAAAAAAAGTTAAAAGAAAATGACAAACTCTAATATAACACTCACGAGATTCCTTCAGGCTTATGATGATGATGTTTCTGATTAATCCATGCAATGATTGATATTGTACATTCCTTTTCTCCGATAATGCTTTCGTAATCCATATCATTATCCTCATTAATGGCATCATAAATATTTTTTTTGCATATTCTTCATCCTAATAAGAGGGTGTCGTAGAAAGCATTTTGACATTCTGAAGACAATACTGTTTGTTGACATGAAATGATTGCTTCAATTGTTTGTTAGGTTTTTTGGTTGCTGACTTCATCACAAGTTCAATGAACAAACATATTTACGTTCAATTTAAATTAATCTTTCTAGTATAAGCATTGAAAGTTAAGAGCTAATGTTTTTATCTTAATCGGTACATTCATTATACTTTTGATGTATTGGTTATTATTATATTAATAGTGTAGTTTTGAGCATTAAAACTATAAAATATTCTACATCTCCAGTCGAGATGTTTAGTAGCTACAGTCGAGATTCAAGTTTCATTTACACTTAAACTCATTCAGTTTCATTCAAAGGAAATGAAATGGAATATAAAACAATATGGTCAAATTATGTATTAATATTCATTAGTCTTTTTCCATGATCATTGAATTCCACTCCTACCTCTTTTGGGCTTATTAACATATCTTATCAGTTTATAGCTATTTCCTTCATAATTTGTTATGGAGATTTACTAGTTGGTTTACGTAATTACAGTCATTTTAGGCGCATTTGCGTACTACAAATGATACACATGCAACATAATGAACTCATGTACACTAAAGATCTTCCCGCGGGTCAAGAGAGGCAAGGTCAAGACATAAGTGATTCAAGAGTGAAATGAAGAACATCGGAAAATGTGTAGAATTACTCGATCACACATGAGGTTGCTCGACCTCCCTCCTTTTCTTCTACACAAGACCTCGAAATGACATTCCCTCGACGTAAGAAATGTCTTGGAGTAATTTTGGACCAAGCCCACAACTTTCTGCCCTAGAGGTCGCTTGGTCGGCCTACTCAACATGCTTGCTTCAACGTCTTATCTTATCCCTTATCCCTTTTGTTTGCCCGAAACTATTGGCCCGTCCAATGAATGTTTTATCTTTTAGATTTGATCTTATCTTGTTTAGAAGATAAAATCACGGTGGATCTAAGATTTCAAGCTATACCCTGACCCAATAAATAAGGTATTTCATCCATTAGCTTATATATATATATATATATATATATTATATATTATATATATATATTATATATATATATATATATATATATATATATCTTCTTATGTGTGTTCTTTTACTTTTTGCCGTTGCTTTGTTATTGAGGTCGGTCGACTGCCTATAGTTCGCCTCTGAAAGTCCTTGTTTTTGATCATTAATAAATTTATAGAGTTTGTTTCAAGTATGTTTAACTAATTCTATCTTGTCTAGCATTTTGTGAGCCTAACTACATTGATCTATGATGTTGGATTAAATTGATTATATTTGTAAGAGCCCTTTTCTTTCGACGAGATCGGACCATAGCCGAGATTGGCTTTGGCCGAGATTGGCCTTTCCGCACCCGCGGGCTTGAACGCCGCCCCTGTGGGTTCCCGCCCTTGCGGCTCATGGCCGCCCTGCGGTTTCCGGCGGCTGCATCGGTTTTGTTGACCCTTTGACCCGTGCTTTACCCTTCCTTACTTCTCCCGTTTTACCTTGCTGAGCAAGGGTTTCATCACTTCATTCCTCTGTTCCTACGTCCTTCTTGCTTCTTCATCCCTTCCTTTGAGCTTGCTTGAGATTCTCTTGGAGTATTGCTTGAGAATTATACTTTGTGGTTGATGATAATGCTAATGATGTGTATGTTGTGCTTGGAAGCCAGCCTTGATGTGTGTTAAGCTTTCCTGCAACCTAGGATCTTCAGTAGTGTGAGTTTTGCTTCTTCCTCCTTGCTTCTTCATTCTTCTTCTTCCTTGCTCTTTCCTTCCTTAGCTTATGATTAGTTGTATGCATCATAGGGTGATGTTGATTTGTGTTTGTTGTGGCATGTGTGTGTTTGTGATGAAGAGAAGACGTGATTTGATCACGTGAAGAGTTAAAGAGAAGCCGCGAGGTTTCATTCTGCACTGTCGCCGCCCCGCGGCCAGAAGTCACCGCCCCTGCGGAAGACGTGTCAGCGCCGTGCCTGCGTTGCCAGCGATCCTTGTCACCGCCCCGCGGCTGAGTGTCACTGCTCCCGCGGTTTCCTGCGTTCCGCCCCTGCGTCTTTAGTTCACGCAAAGTGCGTCTTGTCCCGGGATACCTATAGTTAGGTAGTTCCTTTCCTTTCTAGTATGAGGGAACTAGTACCATGCTAGGTATCGGTTTGTGACGAGTATGATATAGATATGCCGGTTACGGCCTTGAGGTTATGAGTTGGATATGATCCCTTATGGATCCCTTGGGTCTAGGTTTGACCCTTTGTGTGATAGGATTGTGATATATATATGTCTGTCTTGTATAGGTTGTGTTGTCCTCCAGTTTGGAGTGGACGTTTCTGAGAGTGGATCTTACTTGAGTTACTTCTGAGATCGAGGTAAGTCCATAGGACTTAGTAAGCTACTATCCTTATATTGGATGTATGCTTGAGTGGTGTTTGTTATATGCTTTATAGCATGCTTATGATTATGATAGTCACCGACCTATATTTTATTGACCGCCCATTGTAGTGGCCGTGATAACCTTTCCCTTTCATCCCGTAGTGGAGTCTGGGAGGTTCTCTGTAGTCAGGCCAGATCTGGTATAAAGGAAGGGCCCTCACCACTCCCACAGGGAACACGGGAGGTGTGCTGATACTACTCCAGCTGGTTAGAGTACTCAGAGGCGGGGATTATATTCCTCATGTCACCTATCTTCATATATATCTATTTATACGTTTAAGTGATTCAACTTATTAAAGAAAATAAACCGGGTAAATGTTTGATATCATGCTGAAGTGTTTATCCTTTCTGATGTGTGTTTGTGCTTTAGCATCTTCTTATATATGTATAGTTAGCTAACGGTTTCATACCGTGTTGTAGATCCCTCGCAGGTTAGGTGAACTGCAGAGTGATCCATAGAGGGTGATCTGCTGAGGGCTCCGTACACTGGGCGACATCGTGGAATTTTGGGTTATCCATATTGTACGGATTTTTGTTTTGATTGTACTTAGCATTACTGTATAAACCTTTGGATACTTTTATAACATTTTCATGTTTTATATTTAATTTGTTGGTGCCTTGTTGTAAGATTCAGTGAGGTTGTTGCCAGGCTAGGGCCAGGATCCATTGTGAGATCCTAGCCTAGTAGCACTCCGAGTCCTACGGATTTGGGGTGTTACTATATACTGAATGTTATGAGTTATGATGGGCTAAAGCCACCTCACAAGTGTAACAAGATCAGTCGAAGTATCAAGTGTCGAATTCACAAGGATTGCATCTGAATTGGATATAAAAAAAAGGCAATAATTCAAAGAAAAGAGAGAAAAGAGAGTAAGAGAAGATTTATATAGGTTTTGAAAATATTTTTGATTTGTCAAAAGAATCAAAAGGACAAAGTAGCAAGCAATAATGATGATGGAAAATATGATAAGAAGAAACAATATAAAGAAACAGGTTTGACCACTATAATAGATTAATTTTAATAAACAAGTATATAAATATAATGAACATCAATCAACGGAATATATAGGTAGTTGTCAAAGGTAACCTTTACCATATCTATGTGTATAAAGACCGTGCTCAACCTAGAGGCTCTCGCAGTTGCAAAGGTTAAAGTTGAACCATTAAGAATATAGCAAACAAGAAGAAGACCCTAAAGACCACGTTGTCGTAGAAAAGACAAAAAGGTAACAAAAACCGGTTAAACTATGACAATTAGAAAAACATATTTTCCAAAACTAGGTTGACTCTTGAAGGTCCAATAAGATCAAGACACTCTCGTAAAAAAAACTATTTTATTTATATTCCTAAGGTAGACAATGGTTCTCAACATATGCCAACAAAGGGTATGAATAAGGTCACTAAAGAAAAATAGTTTCAATCATATCTCTATTTAACAAATCAATATACAATAATTATAAATCAGTGCATCATAGGGTTCAACCAGTCCTTACATCATTAAGAAAACTAGTCATGTATGGATGAGGAAACAAAGCAATAAATATATAGAAAACTGAATTCATAATCAAATTATTCAAAAGCAAACCTCAAGGAATTTGCTAGCAAAGTGTTCTTGGCGAATCCGAGTAGTAGAGAAAAACGTGATGGCTAACTAGGGTTGCAAGTAAGCAAAATCTAACCATAAACACCCTCCCTCTAACATCTGAAAACTAGGATTAAATAGGGTAAACAAATCGGATAAAAAAAAGATATGAAAAAATCCCAACCGAAGATAAGATCGTAAAAATCTTATTTCAGAAATAAAAATTAAGGCGACACAAGCAACGACACGGTCAGTCACATGGGCGGACACGTGCAAGTTTCTCATGTTATCACCATGTCATGGCTTCTTCGCTACGGGCTTGAATCACGCCATTTTAGACTTCTTCGGAGTGTCCACTGGTATATTATGCTACTTGATGTCTCAATCCTCGGTCATGTAAGATGCTCCTATGTAACTCCTGACCTCAAGGAAGATCGAACAATTGTATTCAAAATGGAAATGCATCATAAATGGACTCAAACAATTGAAACACGAAATAAACCGAAGTAGACACCATAATATGCAATATGAATGATAACTGCATATGACTGCAAAATATATAAAAGGAGACGATAATTGCATGGATTAACAACTAAAGTGATGCATGAATAGATGACATAAAAACACATCAAACTTAAACCTTACTTGTTTCCAAGTAAAATCATGAGATATGGAACACTATGTACAAAATAGATGGCATGCCTCAACTAAAATAAAAACAAATTCTCTAACCATGTCATAACATCAATCACAATCAAAGGATGAAGGATGAAGAATGAAGGATGAATCATAACTCTTCAAACCTCTCAAAACATAATGTGTTTAGGCATATCTCAATATTCACTCAAGCTCAACAATCATTCAAAGACCTTTACCATAAGGTTGTCAATTCTCGATCTACATCTTCTGAAATCCTTCCATCGAGTTTCCCACCAATGATTTTTTTGTCACCCATCGTGATTGCAAGAACCAAGATTTGATATCAATTGTTTGGATTAAAATGCAACTTAGAGATAAAAGGAAATACGAGAATTGTTTACCTAGTTTGCCACAAATTTCTTACTATGTTTGGAGGCACTACGAAGTTAGGGTTTTGCACTAGATTTGGGTGATGACAATAACAATAACAAGTGCGGGCATATATAGGAAAATTATAAACCTTAAATATAGAACATTAATTTTACTAGGAATAGAAAATCCTAACATCCGATGAGTCTAAATTTACACAATCCATTAGGCACCTTAACCCAACACCTATCTTTGTTCTATTATTTAAAAATTATAATCTTGATATCTCTAGAGAAGGGTTTCACATGTTATTTCACTTGCAACCATGTTGTTGAATTGTCATCTTGATAGGAATTTGGAGTTCAATAACTAAATTACTTTGATATGAAGGATTGTATCAGCTAATTTAACGTGCAAAGACTAGCCTTGGAGTAGGAAAACTGATAGAAATATACATTGTAATTATTTTAGGAGTCGTGGTGCTTTACTAAAAGCCAACTACAGTAATAACCGGAAAACCATTACTACACCTCCCTAACACTCAACCTCCTTCCAAGTCTAGCGCCGACATCTCAAACTAGGCGGAACCAAGTGAACCACCACACAAGTCTCACTATCAACATAGAAGCAACAGTGGGCCACGCAACACGCAGCCCCATCCCTACCTCTTCAACGACGACGGTGAGCCCAACTTATCCCTCACTTGTTCTCTCCTCTCTCCTCCTTGAAACGTACTCACATTCTCACCTTTGTTAAAGCTAGTGAGCCATCAAAGCTCTCACCAAGCAAGCCAAAATGGAATCGGTCCCAGACGAGACTACCTTCATTATTAACAAGGTGAGTGTCGACTTCCTTCTTTCCTCCATCAATTCATGTTCATAGAGGGGCGGAGATCTTACCTCTTTTGGCCGTAGCGATCGTCGGATCGGCATTTTGCTTTCCACTTTGTCGCCGACAAGTTTCGAACTGGGATCTGCAATCTGGTGCCTCTCTTTTTCCTTGGTGTACTCCATGAGTCTCGAACACAAGACATCCATGCTCCCAAGACACAGCCGTCTGCTGCCTCCAAGGAGTTTCGATCCCGGGTCTCCACGTACCTTGCCTGGTTGTTGCCTTACACTTTCGTGAGCCTCGAACCCGTGACTACTAGGTAAATTCTGAATATTGACCCTTGTGAGAATCGAACTCAAGACCTTGTGGTCCTTGTGCAGTTTTGGGGAAATCGTTGCATCGAGCCGGTGACTTCGAAGCTTTGTTAGGTATCTTAAACTCGTCACTTACCATTGAATTTTTAATACGTTTTAGATGATATTATATATTGATGATATTAGATTTTTAGAAATATCTAATGGCCGGATGTTAAGTTATAGTATCGCAAAGTAAGGCAACAACACAGTGGTGTAAGAATTTCAGAGAAATTTAGCTAAGTATTGAAATCGAGGTTCTTAAGGGTAATTTTAGGATTTGTTGGATCTTAGGATTATATAATTAAGGATTATAATCTTACTTTCGGAGAATATGCATGATATAGTAAGTATCAGGTTTTGGCTAGGCCAACTTTAAAGCGTAGTACCGGATAGATACGCTAGTCTGAAATTTAGTACATGACTTATAGCTTGTAGAGTTCTAATACAATGTGGATCCTATTACTTAGATGTGTTCCATCTTGACCAGGTTTGTGAGGTAATCGACTTACGGACTGAGACTAACGACACTAGGATCTCGGATCAAATAAAGTAAGTCCCTTGGACATACTTAGCTAACTTTGTTAATGTCAAAGTGTATGCTTAAGGTGGTGTTAATTGCATTGATTAAATTGAAAATAAAACTTGATTAGGATGACTACACTTTCGATTTTACGAGGAGATGTATAGAACCAATCCATTCAGAGTATACGACGAGATGTATAGAACCAATCCTGTTGGTATACGTGGACGGAGGCGAAGGTTGGAGGACCTTCGTGCCACACAATTAAGTTGAACGAATAGATTGGAACCACCTAATAAAAGATAAAAACCAGGACCTTGTATGAGCATGTTGATGTTTTACATTTTTTCCTTATGTGTGTTTGTGCCTTAGTATTACCTTGATATTGTATTTGTTAGCAAACGGTTTATACCGTTTTGTTGACCTTGAAGGTTAGGTGACTGCCGAATGGTCCGGAACGGGATGGTCAACCTGGTTTTGTACCGGTATTGGACTTGGCTTTCTTTTATTTAATGATAAGACTCGTTTATCTTTCATTCGGTTCTATCACTTATTATGCATGGTTGTCGAACACATTTCTTTAATTGAATTTTGTGCGTTTAAGGATTTTAATCGGTTATTATTTGTTCCTTGTTGTGAGTCTAATAATATTGTTGTCAAACTAAGGCCAGGACCCATTGTGTGGTCTAGCCTGTTACATCCTTCCTAGAATTCAGGGTATTACAACATGGTATCATAGCTCTAGGTTGACAAACAATGACACTCGTAATCTTCTAAAAAGTCCGAATAAATAAATAGAACCCAAAACGGGGTCTAGATTCCAAAATGAATTTCAATTTTAAATTTTATGCATAGTCGGGATGGGTTAGTCAGTGCGGAAACCACCACTCCCCTCAGCAGACCTCGACAATATAATAAGTTAATTATGTTAATTTCTTAGGAGTCATATTATGTTAATCATAGTCGCATGTCTTATACAGATGGCGCGTAGTAGGATAGTACCCGCTACGGGTAGAGATTGAGGTCGTCCACCTCTTCATCCCGCTGGACGTGGTAGGGTGGTAGGACACCAGCAGTCGGGGGACCTAGTCGCAGGTAGACCCCAGTTGTGAGAGGTTGGGGGCGAGCTGCCCCATATGCACCTCTTGTTTAGAGCTAGTGGCCGATGTTGAGGAAGAGATTGTTGAGAGTGCGGAACCTGAGGCAGGAGGGATGTCATTTTTATTGTCCAGATCTCCCAAGGCACAATCAGCAGATTCAGGTTGCGTCTCGATGAGCGCATCGGAGTTCTGATAATATGTCCGACAGGTCATTGAGGCGTCCAAAAGAGACAGACAGGCTCCAACACTCCCGACACCTGCTAGCTCTGTTGAGGTGTCAGAGGGGAGTGACCCATGTGCGGGCTATACCAAAGAGAGCGGTGAGAGTGCTAGTGTTAGAGATGAGCTACAAGCACCAAGGACAAATGAGTGGGTTGAAGACTTTCAATCACCAAAGAGTACTTACCTTCGACGCGAAGCTAGGACTAGAGATAGATCACTGGCTGGACACATAGAGTTTGCTCTAGAGTTGATATGGTGCCCCGAGGACCAACAAATGGAGCTAGTGCAGTATTGGTAGAGGACTATCCGTAGTGCGGTGACTGGATTTGACTAGATACGGGGTTTGATCAAAGAGCACTTCTGCCGTCAACACTGAAAAGGGAGAGACTGCAGGACTTCCTCTAGACTCGGTACGAGGATGTCACGATAGTAGAGGCGATCAGGAGGTTTAGGGATGAGTTGGCCTTGCTCGGGACAATTGCCTCTCCAACAAATAAGGACATCTACCTATTCTCGTGGAGGTTAAGGGAGGATACTTGATCCTACCTAATTTGGTTTCAATGTGAATTTCTCTTGGACTATCAGGATAGGGCCACAACATATGAGAGGGATCGGCCCGGTCCTAGAAGAGCTTCTCAGATAGGATGACCGGTAAATAGGCAAAAGGTCGGGCACTGCGGTTCCGGTTTCGGGTGTGAGACAAAGCAGTGGTCCGGCCTACGGACAATTGGGTTTTCTACCGGAAGCTCAGACCCTCGAGCAAGGACAACAATGCCACAACTGTGGCAGTTATGGCCATCTTAAAGCAAGGTTCTAGAATGCCATTAGTGACATGTTATACTTGTGGTAAGTCCAGACATAGGGATACATTCTTCCATCATGGGAGACTCCTACCATCTCGGAGATATTTCCCTTCCGAAGCACAAGGTAGTGGGCCGAGACAATACCACCACACCTTGGGGTATCAACAAAAACAGAGGACATCGGGGTTGCAGGCTTTGTACAAACCCCTGGGGCACCTCCTCCCTAGATTTCCGTATAGGGACAAAACGTGGACGGTTAGAGGCCGTGGTGTTGGTACAAACGATACTAGAAGGAGCGCATGCCAAAGTGTTTAAGTTGAGGAGCGGCGACCAGCCAACCGCCTCCACGAGTACAGGTACCATTTGGATTAAGGACAAACCCACCCAAGTTTTATTTGACATGGGTGCTACCCATTCCTTCATTCCGATGCATGCGTAGATAGGTTATCCTTAGTGATATTCGCAAGATTGCCTTTTGTAGTGGGTTATTGGATGGGGGTAAGGTTAGGGGTTCTCGGGAGATTCACGATTTCCAAATACGCCTTGAGAATCCGGAATTGGCCGGTAGATTTTTCTAGTGATGCATTTAGTTCATAAAGATGTTATCTTGGGGATGGAATGGATAACTAAGTACGGAGCAATGCTGGATATAAGCAGGGAGAACAGTGACAATCACTTCTACAAAAGAGCATCTTTTGGTTTTCCAAGATTAGGACCTTGGGAAATTTGGGAAGTCATCAGCTCAGTTGGAGCAACCAAATTGATTGAACGGGGTTGTGATGCCTTTTGGTGTTTTGCCATGCGGGAACATAAAGGTCCAAGATTAGAAAGAGACTCAAGGTAGTAGGCGAGTTCACTGAGGTGTTCAGAGATGATTTTCCCGGCATACCCCCACAGAGGAGTGTTGACTTCGGGATAGAGTTGGAGCCTGACATGAGACTGATCTCGAAGGCTCCCTACCATGACACCCATTGCGATTGGCAGAGCTGAAGAAGTAGTTGGAGAGGAACTTGCAAAGAAAGGGATTCATTTAGACCGAGTGTTTCTCCATGAGGTGCCCGGTGTTATTCGTGAGGAAGAAGGATGAATCTATGAGATTATGTATAGATTACGAGAGCTGAACTGGGTGACTATCAACAATAAATACACGTTGCTATTGGGGGATTTATTTACAGGTTACAAATTTAAAACTATTCCTTTCTTGTTTTGTCAAACCTTTGAGTTTCTGTCACTTTTGACACGGATCCTTAGAGTTGGGCCGGACACTTTGTAGGCTAGAGGCAATTTCAAGGTAGGTGGGAATGATAAATAGATATTTAAAATTCGGTAATAAATTGGTACTTTCGACCGGTTATCGGAATTAAAATTCTGGTTATTATAATTTGTGTATACCGTGTTATTTTTGAGTAGCATTGAAACACCAGTTCTCTTAAAAACATATTATTAAACATTAGTATTCATCCAAACATACCTAAAATGTAAGATAATTATCGACAAAATATTCGTAAATTTAATTAAAATATATATAAAAAAAAAAACAAGTGACGTCGGTGATTGTTTATCGCTTGCAATATGTGACATTATTAATAGGTAATCTCTCAATTGAGTAAAATCTTACAATAGTTAATATATATTTGTTATGTGTAGTCCATACAAAATATAAAATGGTATATCAAATGCGAGTATACGGTTGTTTACAACCGTAACTTTAGTAAATTAAGATATTAAGATTTTAAAATAAATATCCTTCAACTTTACCTATGTTTACAGAAAGAAAAAAAAAATGTATGGACTTTTACTATAAAATTTATTAAGAAAATATGATATGTTTATTAAATAATTCCTGTTTGTAGTCTACAATAAATAAAAAAAATAAAAATTGTTATAATAGTAATTCAATTCAAAGTAAATTTATATAACTTTAGGAAATTTTTTGTTTTTTATGGCTGTTTTAAAGAAAAAATAAAATTAGAGTTTGTTAAGATCTCGAATATTTGAATGAAAAATTTTTAAATTTTAGCTAATCAATTAAACTAAATATAAATGTGACGTGATTTAACAAATAACTGACACGTGTAAGTAGGGGTGGGCAAAACAAATCCGATTCGTTGATCCGGTCCGAAAAATCCGTTGACCCGATCTGGAAAAACCGATTTTTAGTATCCGTTTTGATCCGGTCGAATCCGATCCGATCCGATCCGGGAGATTTTTCCGGATCACTGGATCGGATACGGATCGGTGTTTTAGGCATTCGGATATCCGCGGATTGGCGGGTCCTCGGATATCCACGGATCAGTCGGATCATCGGATATCCGGGATCGTCAGATCACCGATATCCGGGTCGTCGGATATCCGGAAATATCCGGTTAAAAACATTTAATTGTAAAAAAATATTTTTATAAAATATTAATCAAATAAACAATAAATTTATACTTAAGTAACATAAAAATATATGTATGTATACAATTTAGTAATTTTGTACTAATATTCATATTTGACAATATTTAATCAAATAAACAATAAATTTATGCTTAAAAAAATTGTATTTTATCATTTTGTACTATTATTTGTATTTAAATATATATTGCGTTGTAAAATGTTTGAGTTAGACAAATTAATGAATCGAAAATGTTCAAATCAACAAATATTCATAAGAATCTTTTATAAATATGATTATATCTTTGCTATGATAATATTAGTTTCGATAATATATTTTATCATAAGTTGATCTCGTTTAAACTAACAAATGCTCATAAAAATCTTTAATGTTAGTTGATCTCGTTTAACATATAGATGTTTATAAATATGATTATGTCTTTATTTACAAGTTAGTCTCGATAATGTATTTTATCATAAGTTGATCTCGTTTAAACTTTAAACTAACAAATGTTCATAATAATCTTTTAATATAAGTTGATGTCTGTAACACCCCAAATCCGTAGGACTTGGAGTGCTACTGGCTAGGATCTCACAATGGATCCTGACCCTAGCCTTACAACAACTTCACTGAATCTTACAACAAGACACTGATAGATGAAAACAAAACATGAAACTGATGTATATATATACCGATCAAAAGTGATACAAGGTACTGCTGAGTACAAAAGTCAAAACATAAACCCGTACAATATAAATATCCCAACCACGATATCGTTCCCGTGTACGGAACCCTCAGCAGATCACCCTCCGGATCACTCTGCAGCTCTCCTAACCTACAAAGGATCTACAACACGGTATAAACCGTTAGCTAACTATACACGTATATAAGAAGATGCTAGAGAAAAAACACACGTCAATAATTAACACATCATCATGATATCACACATTTACCCGGTTTATTATCTTTAATAGCGTCCAACACTCAATCGTATAATAAATGTGTATGAATATACATGACGAGGAATGTATATATAACCCTCGCCTCTGCGTGCAATAGCTAGCTGGAGTGGTATCAGCGCATTTTCCCGTATACCATATGGAGTGGTAGGTGCCCTTCCCGTATACCATAACTAACTAGCTTACAGAGAACTTCCCAGACTCCACTACGGGATGAAAGGTAAGTTGTCACAGCCACTACAATGGGCGGTCAATATAACATAGGTCGGTGACCATAATAACACATGCTATAAAACACATAACACACACCACTCAAGCATACATCCAATAAGGATAGTAGCTAAGTAAGTCCTATGGACTTACCTCGATCTCAGAAGTAACTCGCTACGAACAACTCACAGAAACGTCCACTCCAACTGGAGGACAACACAGCCTATACAAGGCACACATACATATATATCACAATCCTATCACACAAAGGGTCACACCTAGACCCAAGGGATCCATAAGGATCAAGTCCAACTCGTAAACCTCAAGCCGTAATCAACATAACTATATCATACTCATCAACATCCGAATCCTAGCATTGTACTAGTTCCCTCATACTAAAATGGAAAGGAACTACCTAACTATAGGTAGTCCCGGGACAAGACGCACCTGCGTGAACTAAGGACGCAGGGGGAACACAGGCAACGCGGGCGCGGCGACACTCAGCCGCGGGGCGGTGACACGGGATGCAGGTAACGCAGGTAAGGCGCTGCAACACGTCTTCCGCAGGGGCGGTGACTTCTGGCCGCGGGGGGCGACAGTGCAGAATGAAATCTCGCGGCTTCCCTTTAGCTCTTCACGTGATCAAATCACGTCTACTCTCTTCTATAGTCACACACATACATATACATACACAATTCCAACATCACCCTATGTCCAAGCATCAAATCCTAAGCTAAGGAAAGAAGGAAAAGGAAGAAGAAAGAATGAAGAAGCAAGGAGGACATACCAAAGCTTGTGGCCTAGGCACGAAATTGCTCCAAGACAACACTTCCACTAGCTCTCAAGCTCAGCATATCAAACACTAGCATCAACATCAACATTCACCATCAAAACTCTCTTATCAACTCAAGGAAAAATCAACACAAGCTCAAAAAGGATGAAGGAGAAACAAGGAGGACGTGAAGGCTGGATGGAAAGTGAATAAGGAAACCCTTGCTCAGCAAGGAGAAGAAAGAAGTAAAGCTAAGGGGTAAAGAACGGTCAAAAGAGTCAACAAAACCGGCTGCAGCCGCCGGAAACCGCAGGGGCGGTCCCATGAGCCGCAGGGCGGAGACCCGCAGGGCGGCCAAAATGCCCGCGGTGCGGAAAAGTCTAAACTCGGCCAAAGCCAATCTCGGCCATGGTCCGATCTCGGTCTAGAAGAGTAGGGGTCTCACAGTGTCATTCTAACATATAGACGTTTTAAATATGATTATGTCTTTGTTTACAACTTAATAACTTATATATGTACAAGTTAGTCTCGATAATGTATTTTATCATAAGTTGATCTCGTTTAAACTTTAAACAAACAAATGTTCATAATAATCTTTTAATACAAGTTAATGTCGTTCTAGCATTTATATGTTTATAAATATGATTATGTCTTTGTTTACAACTTAATAACTTATATATGTACAAGTTAGTCTCGATAATGTGTAGTTTATCATATGTTGATCTCGTTTAAACTTTAAACTAATAAATGTTCATAATAATCTTTTAATATAAGTTAATGTCGTCCTAACATATATATGTTTATAAATACGATAATGTCTTTGTTTACAACTTAATAACTCATATATGTACAAGTTAGTCTCGATAATGCATTTTATCATAAGTTGATCTCGTTTAAAATTAAACTAACAAATGTTTATAATAATCTTTTAACATAAGTTAATGTCGTTCTAACACATATATGTTTATAAATATGATTATGTCTTTGTTTACAGCTTAATAACTTATATATGTACAAGTTAGTCTTGACAATGTATTTTATCATAAGTTGATCTCGTTTAAACTTTAAAACTAACAAATGTTCATAATAATCTATTAATATAAGTTGATGTCGTTCTAACATATATATGTATATAAATATGATTATGTCTTTGTTACAACTTAATAAATTATATATGTACAAGTTAATCTCAATAATATTCTTTTATTAGAAATTGGTCTTATTTAAATGAATTAAATAAGTTACATGGTAAAAGTTAAATATTTAAGCAAAACAATGAATAGATCACGTTAATTTTATTTACAACATACATAAACATATTTTATAAGTATGATCATAATATGAATTGTTGTTTAATACATATGCTCATATTTTCTCTTAAATATAAGTTTCTCGTTATATAAATAATGATGATGTGTTAAAGTATTAAAAATAAAAAATTATTAAAAATAAGATATGTATTAATATAAGTTTCTTATTATATAGTATAAGTTTTTGTATAATGATGTTTTTAAAAGTCTAACTTCTTTTAACAATGTTAGATATAAGATATGTTAAGTAAAAATAAGTTTTTCAATAATAACATGATGATAACTATAACTTTAGTCATTTGTTCTTAGCAAATCAACCTTTTATCCCAAGATGTCTCATTTCATGAAACCGTCTATATATGTATGTATATATAAAATATTTTCGTTTTAAAGTATAACAAAAGTTTCATATTATATTAATTTTGTATTAATATCGTTTTCTTATGCAATTCTTATTCATAATATTTTTAATAAAATTACAATCAACTAGATTTTATTACCTTAAAAATAAGTTAATTGACTTTGATAATATTAATGATAACATTTTTTATATTGATTAATGTTTCAACACTAAAAAAATTAAATATTTATCAAGATTAAAATTGTTTACTTTTACTTTAGCATGCTCAATTTTTTTATTTTGTATTTTATGAAGTAGTTATAAAGGGTAAAATTAGATATATCAATTGTTTTAAAAACCTAAAAATTATTTCTTATCACAATGTACTTTAATGTTCTTTTTATAATCATATCTATGAATTTGCATTTTTATTTGTATTTTGTTTTGTGTGTTTGAATTCTTTTTTTTAATTTATTACGTTTAGTGTTAAACAAAGTAGGTAATACATGTTCGGATACATATTATTCGGATCAAACGGATATGCGGTTCAGTCGGCTATCCTGATCCGGATAAATTCATTTTCGGATCAAACGGATCAACCGGGTCAAACAAAGTAATTCGGATAAAACGGATCATCCGGATATCCACGGACAATAATCCGATCCGATCCGGGTAAAAATCATTTTCGATAGTTTTATTTTGGAATTCGGATCAAACGGATCGGCCGGATATCCGCGGATAATTATCCGATCCTATACGGGAAAAAGTGCCGGATATCCGGCCGGATACGGATCGGATTCGGATCGGGGTTTTTATGAAAATTTCTATTCGGATATCCGGCTATTCGGATCGGGTCGGATCGATCCGTTGCCCACCCCTACGTGTAAGTTCAATGATGTGGATTCACAAAACCGTATCAATTGTAAGTTCACGGGTTGTTTTGCTATATAAGATAGGTATAGAATATATAAAGTATTTTTTCCAACCCTTTAGTTTAAACTAGAATACATATTATATAGAAAATATTTCTATTAATTACATTTATTTTATATAAATTTGAAGCAATGTGACACACCTACTAACTGTTGCTAATTATTGATGATTTCATGTCAATGATAAATAGTTGACTTTTTCAAGAAGCAATAGCACAAATTAATTAAATCTATCATTAAAATGGATGCATACCAACTATAAAAAAAAATATGAACATCAATTAATTGAATACGCAAATATATATATATATATATATATATATATATATATATATATATATATATATATATATCTTGATATATTAAAAACATATATGGACATGAATCAAACCGTATGTACCCACTTCTGATCAAAAACAAAGTACGTAAAATGATTTGCACAAAACTAAGGGCCAAGTCTATCTTATATCGGGTTATATATAATTTAAAATAAGACATAAATTGAATAATAAATAAAATGGCATGCACCTGGTTGACCTACATAGTTTTCTCCTTATGGTTACATGCAAATACAAATGTTTTTATTGGTACGCAGTCGCAGAGTAGCTTACATTCTTATCTTTCCTCCTCGATCAATTGTATGGACAAATTACATCCACCAACCCCTCATCGTTAAACGCTTAATTTGTGAGCTAATTAGCAATCACTACGATTTCATTTGAAAGCTTAATGGCTGCCGATGGTATTAATGGTCAACGGTCAAGGAATCACGCCAGCAGGCAACGTGTCCGCCTCCTTTTGGTGGTGGTGGCGCTTATCGGGTTTTGCCCCTCCGGGATATGCAACGAGGGTGGGTCATCAATCGGGTTCAGCATCCACCACAGATTGTCGGATCCAGTACGAGCCATGTTTTCCGACGAGTACTTGCCGGTGAAGGGCACCGTTGACTACTTTTCCGCCATGGTGGAGCGTGATCGCATCCATGGTCGCCGCCTCGCTAGTAATAGCACTAAAGCGCCGCTCACTTTCGTTGCCGGAAACACTACTTATCGCTTCCCGGTTCTCGGATTGTAAGTCAAGATTTTACTTTATTTTCTTTCATTGCACTTCATTTTTCAATTATTATTATCCTATTCTTTTATTTTTACTAGTGTTTTTTATCATCCTAATTCTCGAAAATTATAGCGTATATAGTTTTGAGAGAACCGGACAAACTGCTCTACAGTCTCTACTTTATAATTATTATTTAGTGTATGTTCCTGCGATGTGAATTAGTCGATAAATATCATATTAATCGTCATAAAAATAATTATACGCTCTTATCTCAATATATCAAAATATTTATTTAAACGATTATAAGAATATATGCTCAAAAATTCCACAATTATAATCTATAGGGAGAAGTTTAGCAATTATGAGATTAAATATATGTGAATTTAAAAACAATAATAATTTCATTTTTTTAATTATTTTAATATAACTTTTTATACTATTTTTTTTGGGTAGAAACTTTTTTATTCTATTATGAATTAATTGTTACATTTGAAAAAAATAGTTGGTTATTTTGTGTGAGATTGGTGACGGTTGGATTAATGTTTCAGCTTGTATTACGCAAAT
The DNA here is from genome assembly GCA_002319775.1 of Fagopyrum tataricum. Lineage (NCBI taxonomy): Eukaryota > Viridiplantae > Streptophyta > Magnoliopsida > Caryophyllales > Polygonaceae > Fagopyrum > Fagopyrum tataricum. The sequence goes on along the minus strand of CM008282.1, from coordinate 39,155,195 downwards.
GTGTCAATAGGGACACCGGGATTGGATTTCCTAGTTGCACTCGACACCGGAAGCGACATCTCTTGGGTGCCATGCGACTGCATCAGCTGCGTTACTAGCTTCAAAACGAGCTCCGGCGAGGTAATTTCCGATCATAGAAGTAGCTGGTGGTCATTTTTGGTGTTTTAAGAGGAGGCTGATAGTATGTATTTGCATTATATTATTCAGCTGAAATTTAACAGTTACGAGTTAAATGCATCTTCAACTGGAAAGCAAGTTCCCTGCAACAGCCCTTTATGCGATCTAACAGATTCCTGCACAGTTCCCAGTCAATGTCCCTACAAAATAGACTATCTCTCAGCCAACACCTCGTCTTCCGGTTACCTGGTAGAGGATGTCATCCATCTCACCACCGACGACTACAATGATTCCGTCTTGTAGACGCAAATATCACATTCGGGTATGTGGATGATTAAGGCAACGGGTTTAGTGTATAAGGTTGGTGAGTTACTCCTATATTAATTTGTACTTGCAGGTGTGGTCAGAGGCAGACCGGCGGATTCTTAAAAGGAGGAGCTCCTAATGGTTTGTTCGGTCTAGGAATGGAACAAATATCGGTTCCCAGCACGTTAGCGAGTCAAAACATAACGTTGAATTCGTTCTCTATGTGTTTCGGTCCTGGCGGAATTGGTAGAATAAGTTTTGGAGATGGAGGCAGTTCTGATCAAGCTCAAACACCATTCACTCTTCTTCAACAATAGTAAGTTCTGGTTAACCGAAACGTTGTTTATATAAAATAAACATAGGGATAAAACGGTAAAATACAATGTAAATTAGCTCTAAATCTATCTCTAACGCTTTTACTTTCAGCCAGACATACTTCATTAGCATCAGTCAAATTGCTGTTGGGATGAACGCTTCTCGTGTTAACGTTGAAGCACTATTTGACACCGGATCTTCGTTTGTTGTCTTCACTGACCCGGTTTATACTATCATTACTGAAGCTGTAAGTATTTTTACAAACAGATGATCAGATTATAACAATACATATAACATTTATCGATCTCTATAATGCGTTGAGATCTTCGGTTTGTTGGCAGTTCCACTCGCAGGTGCAAGACAAGCGAGTTACAGACATTCCTGATAACCCTTCGAATTTTGTTATGAAATGAGGTACGTCGATGAGCTTAGTTAACCAGCTTCATTTCTCGTCGACTAATCTCGCGCATTTTTTCTGTGCAGTTCATGTAGTAGTGAACCAAAAACTCCCTCCATTAATCTAACAATGAGCAGTGGAGCCGTTTACAATGTCATTAAACCGACTCTGCTACTTTTGGCAACTGATCAGGCAAGTGATGTTCATCAAACCATTTTACATTAGATAATTTGCATCCAATATACCCATCATATTATAGGTTTCTTTTGTTTTTGTTTTTTTTGTTATAACCAAATATGTGTCACATTTAGTTTAAGAAACTTTATCTATACTAATCACCTTGATTCTTTCTCTAAATATAACACCTTATTGGTTTTTGTGACGCAGATGCTACATCCCACATACTATTGTGTCTTTAAGTTTTAAGAAATCTCAAAATACGTCGCATTTTGGTGTGAGAATCATAGTAAAAAGTAAAAATAAATATTCAATGAGAAGAAATTAAATTCGACATTTTTTTCTTGATTATAAGAAAAGCTGAAAAATAAAAGTTAAATCTAGCATGGTACAAGGGATGAAGAAGCTCTTAACACATAGAACCGGACTTAGACTTAACTTCTATGTTAACTTGATATGCAGTCTTGTTTCTATTGCTTTGGAGTAACCAAAGGAGACCAAATCAATATCATTGGAGGTACGTACGTACACAGTTATAAAGAAAAAAAGCCTTTTCTTGTTCCATCATGTCTATCTAGAACTCAAATGTCGAGACAATAAATATCATTTGAGATCTTGTATCCAAAAAAACATGCAGAGAATTTCATGTACGGACACCGAATTGTGTTTGATCGCGAGAAGATGGTGTTGGGCTGGAAGGAGTCTGAATGTGAGTGTTGAATCTTTTCATATACTTATGTGGCGTTCTGATTGGGAACTAATGAACTGTATTCGTTTCAGGTGATTATGCTGTGAATACAACAATAGCAGATCCTATATTTGATTCACCAACTGTACCAGCAAATATAGATACTTCAGGAGCATCAACACTAGCAGTAATGGCGGACAAGCTCGGCTATTTCAAGCACTGGCCTTTCGCTATTTTGTTGCTTGCCATTTAGATTTTGATCATCACTTTCTTCGAAGGCCAAAAAACACCTCCGCCTCTGATACACACCGTTTAATTTGTCTATTGTTATATTATAGGTTGTAAATAACAAAATCTGATAGCATTGTTTGCAAATGACCTCAACCTGAAACATTTCAATTAGACCACATGCAATAGTGAGTCATGGTACTATTTTTATTTTCGGTCACATCAGCTTAGTAATTTCATTTTTAATTTTCACTTATTTTCACCACAGCAAAGAACTGACTCCTATTTTTAACTTTTTTTCCTTTTTATTTTACAGTTTCTTCTTTCTCAGAGAGAGAAAGATTGTCAAGTGTCTTTGTGAAAGAGTCACGAGTAGTCAAAAATGGAAAAGTGAAGTAGAAAGAGATGGAATTTGAGAGGAATTGGTGAAGGGAAGACGAAGTTCAGAGATGAACCAGTAGAATCGCCATAGAAAGTGATATAGACCCTAACCGTTGTAGGGGAACATGCATTGCACAGATGGTTAGTTGAAAAATATTACAACTCTAACTATCATGATGTTAGTACTAGGGATGGTAATCACACCCGCATTCGATGGGTGTCCGAAAACCCCTCCGAAAAAACAGGTGAAAATCTGCTAACATGCGGGTGAAACTCGGGTGATGGGTGTAGCTGGTGACGGGGGGGGTCGGATACGGGTGAGCATCTCAGGACCCATCACCGGACCCACCACCCGCACCCATCACCCGCATTCATCATCCATGTTATTATCACAATTTTTTAACATTTTAATGACATACAAGACCTTGTCGGCACTACTAATTTCCATGTCCCGTGAATTTTAAGGGAATATATTTTTTTACATACACAAATACTATTACTAAAGAAGACGAGTCAAAAAGAGTGTTACAACTCTAGGATGTATTCATAATCTTTTGTTATTTTCACTTTTTGTTCATTATATGTTTTGGAAGTACATAAGATGTTTCAGATTTTTATTTTTTCAACCATGTTAGTTGTTAAGCCATATAAATCGGGTTAAATTTTATATTTAATTTTTAGCTTACACAATTTCAATTTGTTTAAATTTTTGGTTGAATACTAGGTTAAGAAAACGGGTTAAATTTCACTCGAAAAAAACCCGATCCACCCGTTCATCCGGCGGGTACGGGTAAGGGTGACAAAAACTACGGGTCCGGTGACGGAAGTGGTACATCCATCCATCACCCGACACATTCTCATCCCTAGTTAGTACTATTTGACAAATAAATATTATTTTTGATTCATATATATATATATATATATATAATATATATATATGTATATATTATTTAACATTGTTAAAAATTTATTTATAATAAATAAATTATTTTCAATTCTCATAATGTTATAATAAATATTAAAAAAAAGAAGCGGTTTTAGGTTTATATACAAAAATATCATTCTTGTTTATTAATTATGGCTACAATTACATGATTTAATAATCTATATTGTATAATTATTTGATATTTTATCACGCGAAATCTAAATATTAGAAGATAAATGTGCTTATGTGGTATTGCAAAAAAAAATTTTAGAGTGTCGTATTCTTGGGAAAAGTCAATCTGTATTTATATTTATGAAATTCGGGATCATTCTCTAAACTCTTGAGCTCTCTTCGAGATATGGCTTGAGTAAGCCGGTTGTGCCCTAGAAGGTTCTGGTACAAAATGGGGTCGCGTACTCTCAGCAATTCCATTTTCCGCAATGGCTCACTCACAGATAACTCATACGTAGCTTCACGATTCCGTCTTCTCATCGTTTGAAGGTCTATCTCTATAGTTATGTGCTCTAACTGAAAGAGCCCTAATATTCCTACCACGTTCGGGAAGGGTGGAGAGGCAAATGCCTTCAACCTCGACCCGTATCGCGTTACTATCCTATTACTTGTCATTTGTACAAGACATGCGATTGTGATTATAATATTACTACTTCTTAGAAATTAGCATAATTAACTTACTATATATCCGATGTCAACTTACTATATGCGGAGGGGAGTGGTGGTTTCCGTACTTATTAACCCATCCCGACTATGCATGAAATTTGAAATTAAGATTTATTTTGAAATCTAGAACCCTTATAGGTTCTATTTATTTATTCGGCCTTTTAGAAGATTTCGAGTGTCATTGTTGTCAATATAGATCCCTTTTCTAAACTTGCAAACTTAAAATAATATACTCATATAATTAAGTCGGTCGTGCAGAAGATACAGTTGGATGTAAATTTGGAATAAGGTATATTGAACGTCATCAGTCGTGCGGAACGTATGGTTGGATACTTGGATGTAAATTTGGAATAAGGTATGTTGAACAAAGCAAGTGTAGAAACTCGGTAACAAATGTCAGTGTGGTTACAAATTGAGTTTTATGTTTAGATGTAAATAGTTTAGGGCCGTGCCTTGCACGGGTATTTGTAATATATATATATATGATTCCACCTCGGGACAACGCCTACACCTAATGGCTTAAGCCGCTATTCCCATTTCCTCGTTGACCCACCAAACCTGTTCAAGTCAAAAGTAGGTGTACTATTGGAGCAAGGGGAAAGGAAACTAAAGCGCGTGACGTTAGCGTAACGGCTTCCGCTGCCCAGCTCGAGCTGAAGACATGTACTCAAACTTATGGTTGACGCCGTAGAGATATAAAACCCATATGCAAAGTGAAAAAAGGCAAACCAACCTAGATGGCTGGTCAATCTCAGAGATCTTATCGGTTTGCCACCGGAGACGGACGACCACGGTCCCGACCTTTCTTTGGTTTAGGGGGAATAACTTCTCATCATATTGCAGCAGGAAACATTGGGCATATTAGCGGACTTATTCCATCTTAGTGTCTGTCCGCCCGGGTCCAATTGAGAAACTGGAGCTGCGTCGTTTGAGAGGGGGTACCAGATCAAGATTCACAATGTACGACCGAATAAGATATATATATATATAAGAGTATTTTTATTTTCAAAAAAGAAAAAATAAAAAGGGTATCCGGAGGTCCGCCCGGGCGGGTACGACACAGTATTGTAGCTAGCCGGGCTTATCCCGGCCCAAGTCCGGCTAAACGGGCCGAAAAATTCCAAAAAGTCCGATCCGAGTCCGGATATGAAATTGTCTATTCATTAAGGCATTTACAGTATACACATAATTTGTTAAATAGAAAACAAATATTCAAACACGATAATTAAATATTATACAAACTTTATTGTTGTTCGGTATTTAAATTCTAATGGGTATAAAAGTTTTAGGCATTTTGATTTAAATTTGTCTATCCGAATTTTTAATCATAAAAAACAAAAATAAATACACGTAAAAACTAAAATGAATCAAAACCACTTTTTAAAAAAAATACTTATGAACGATATGAGATGAATTGAAACTATTGATTTCAATAATATATGTAAAAACTTTTATATGTATATTTATTGAAAATTCCACTATTTCATTATTAGCAAGATCACACATCAAAAAACAAAAGAAGAACAAAACGAGAGGGGAAAAGAAGAACATAGAGAAGACAAATGTGCAAGATTATTTCCACTTCTTCGCATAAAATTCCACGAACTGGACATAAACTCCCGACCGTGACTATCGATCATAGCAAACTATATTGCCAATATTCCCTCGCATCAAAGATTCACCCTTCAGCAAATGGACTATTGTCTAGCGTCCGGTTCACACATGATGCTACGTACTCCAACGATGATCATCGGCCAACTTGAGAGCCCTAAGCACATCCTCGCATTCTACCATTGTAATTGACATAGAGCCACCAAGAGCTTAGCCACCACAATGATCACCTCTCCCATGACATTCATGGCGTAAACCAGGCACATAATGAACGTTGGGAATAGTGGCATGACTATTGAGGCGAATAGATCCAACTTGCTTGGCAGTGACAATTACACCATTAGGAAGTTTGATGAGTCGCTTGGAAACCGATTGAAGATCAGATAAATAACTCAGAGTGCCTGTCATGTGAAAAGATGCCCCAAAATCAAGAATCCAAGGAGAATGCACAATACCTGCAGTTCTATCATGATTAGCATGATTACGATAGGAATGAGATGATGGCGCCACTGGTATCGTGTGTGCCACAATAGTTGCCAACGATCGCGCCTGAGATGATGGAGGCGGTGACTTGTCTGGAACAGTACTGATCTCCCCACGAGAGCCTTTCCACCAATCAGGATAACCAACAATCTTGAAGCAACTCTCAGTAGAGCGAGTATCACGCCCCAAAGCTTTAGTTTTAAGACGCTCTTCTTGAATAGCCAGAGAATAAACTTTGTTGATTTTAGGCAAAGGTTCTTGAGTCACAATACTAGATCGAAAAGAAGCATATCGATTATCATCTAATCTAATAAGAAATTGTGTACCTCTTCCTCATCTTTGGCTTTTATTCTTTTGCGAAAAGATGGATCCAAGGCTGTCATTATCCAACCCTGAAGCATGGAATTGACACAAATCCAATGCGAATAATCATCCGATTTTGAATCAGGTTCTTCATGTTCACCATTGATGAACCCAAGTTTCGTTTAGCATCAAAAGCATGAGTCATAGCAATCGACCAATCTGCATAATTCTCCTGAACAAGAAGAATTGGACAAATTTGTTGAGCAGGGTGATCAGATGGATGGAGATAGTAGGGAGATTCAACCGTAAGAGGAGCCATGAGAAATATCGATCTTGACGGCCAAATAGAATTTTAGGTGGAAGAATAGGGTTTGGATCGTTAGTCAGATATTTGATAAACTCACGATCTGATTATTCACGATCTGATTATTCATTGATAGGAATGTCAAATATATACACAAACTGGAAACCTAGGTTAACTTAATAAACATGAAATTACATATAAAACCCTATCACTAACATGGCGACAACTCCAATGTCGTAGGTCTCGTCCCCTTCACCGCCGCATCACAATTCAGTTTAATGGAATCATGAAGGGGCAAGTTCCATACTCTCGAGCCAATTGTCCAATAAGAGGCCGGAATCACATGCCTGTCCATCGTTCCTCTTAGAATTAGCTGCTCAAAACTCCTTTCTTTAAAATCCCTACCCGTAATCACCATCATCCACGTTTGCATACCCTTCGTAGATAACTCATGTTTAATGCCACATAGCCCACTGCAAGACACCATTAATCTTGAAACCAATCCTTACAATATCATGCAAAACCTTCCACGCCTCACGTACACCATATCAATATGAGATGAAAATGTTGGAGAATGTACTAACCTTAACGGTGCTCAGTGTTGTCCTCAGTCCACCGCGTTTAACCGATAACAGACCAGAAGTATCCACGCCCCAAATCCCAAAGCAAACTGATCAATGGTAAGCTCTGATGTGTTTTTCTAGAAGTGTATTGTAGTAAATCATTTTATTCACATAGAATAAACTCATATTTATATTGCTCCAATATGTCATTTACATTGAGGAGATTAAGGGATAGACGGTTGTGGTTAAGGAGAATAATGACTAATTATTTCCCGTCTTAATAACAATTAAGACCCCTTAACTTATCAAAGGAATATGTAACAACTAATAGCCATTACAAAAAGATATGTAACAACAAGAGCCGTTCAAATTACAATACTCCCACTCGGCTAGACAACTAATCAAACCTCCCACTTGGTCACAAACCAAGTTTACTACAATAAACAAATTAACACAGTTCATACAGGAAATGGGGTGTGCGACCAAAAAGTAACAAGTAATGTTATATTAAGCTACCATCAAACTAACATAACACTTTCACCATAACAACGATTCCCTAGGTCATTCAAACAACACCGCAGCATACATTGTCCCTTTAAGCTATTAACATGTTACAAAGTTATATACTTAATATAACTGCCGGCCGGGCTTAACATGGTGCAGTTGAATTGACCTTCCTTAGACACTAATCAAAAATCATCTCGACACAACTGCTTTCTTAATATGACCCATTACGCCTCAACTTTCCGGCTTTATGTAATCATACGAAAGTAGCAACATCGTGTTTAGACTTTTTAACACAACTCTAAGTCAAAAAAGGGCTTCGTACAACAATAGACACTACGGTCCATAGGGCTCACACAATGACAGAGTGGGAAAAAGTCTGTCACTCCTATAATGGTCGGAAAACACACATAGTATGATATATGTGTCACGACATAGTTCCCATTAAGGGCATGCCACTCTTCTATGTCGTGCGAATAATAGTCTAGATACTACCTAAGTATCTAACCCGAGCCACTTGATTTGACATACTCAATGTCCAATCCCACACTCGTTATTCGGTTTTAAGCTCTAGTACGAAAGACATGTATTTCATACTTGACTCTTTGAGAGTCTCATCTTATACATAATAAGGCGACTATGTAATGAGTCAACTTATTATCTACACATCACAAGTGTAATAATACATTCTCGTACACACAAAGTGTTAATCAAGACTCAGTCTCATCTTGCATGCTACTCTAGCATCAAGGCGATTACCTGTGTGACTAGGTCAATCAAAAGAGCTTGGTAGCATTCTTACGTGCCAGAAAAATGCAACAAATGCTCATGAACAATTAAAGAAAAAACACTTTTATTCCATAATGCTCAAAACATGTCCATAACACAAACAACATGTCTACGATCAAAACAAAAGAAGATACAACCAAAAACTAAAACCTTCGTAAGCCCAAACGTTTAACATGGCTCGGAACACATCTCTAGCAATAGGTTTAGTTAAAGGATCAGCAATCATCTCATTAGTCGATATATACTTAATGGCTACTTCCTTATTTTTTATGGCGTTTCGAACAAAATGATAACGCCTCTTAATATGCTTGGTTTTCCTATGAAATTTCGGATCCTGGGCAAATTGGATAGCAGCGTATTGTCAATGCATCTCCACAGGCTCATCAACTTTAGGAGTAAGATCAAGATCTTGTAAAAAACTCCTTAGCCACAATCGCCTCTTGGACGGCGAGCTAACAACGACATACTTGCTTCCATAGTCGATAAATGCAACTGCAGTCTTGCTTCTTACTGCACCAGGATATTGCACCTCCACCAAGGACAAAAGCGTATCCCGAGGTCGATTTAGACTCGTCTAAATCACCTCCCCAATCAGCATCCGAGTATCCTTTCAAACTCAAGTCCCCTCCTTGAAACATAGGACTAGGTCACTTGTACCACAAAGGTAACGCAAGATTCTCTTGACTCCTTGCCAGTGCGCAGGACCCGGGTTACTTTGGTAACGACTCACCAAACCAACCGCATAGCAGATGTCAGGCCTAGTACATAACATGGCATACATCAAACTCCCTATTGCACTAGCGTAAGGAACATCGCTCATCTGTTTCTTCTCTAAATCTGTTTTAGGGCATTGATCAAGGCTTAAGAATTGACCTTTATCAACTGGAGTATCAACGGGTTTGGACTTATTCATTCGAAAACGCTCCAATACCTTCTTAATATATGTCTCTTGACATAAACCAAGAAGTTTTTTTAGGGCGATTTCTCATAATCTCCACACCTAGGACAAACCTAGCTTCACCCATATCCTTCATCTTAAAAACAGAGGATAACCATCCTTTTGGCAGCGTTGATCATCTCCATGTTGTTACTAGCTAGGAGTATGTCATCAACATATAAGGAGAGAAACATAATCCCTTCTTTAGATTTCATAACATACACACAATGGTCTTCATCAGCCATGTAAAAGCCAAAAGCAGTAATGGCTTCATGGAATCTAAAGTACCATCGCCTAGAAGATTGCTTAAGACCATATATGGATCGCTTAAGACGACACACTTTCTTTTCACCACCTTTTGAAACAAAACCAATAGGTTGATCCATATATATCTCCTCCTCAAGTGTTCCATTGAGGAAAGCAGTCTTGACGTCCATTTGGAACAACTCTAAGTCCAAATGGGCGACTAGGGCTAGCAAGAGGCGAATAGAGGCAAATCTCACCACAGGAGAAAATGTCTCATCGTAGTCTACACCCTCAATTTGGGTAAAACCTTTCGCCACTAATCGGGCCTTGAACTTATCAATGGACCCATCCGCTTTACGTTTCACCTTGAAAACCCATTTGTTTCCAATTGATCGACGTTTAGGCGGAAGGTCAACGAGTTCCCAAACCTCATTCGTCGACATAGAGTCCATCTCATCCTTCATAGCCTCCATCCATTCTACACTGTGTGGCGAACTCATAGCTTCTTTAAAAGAAGTAGGCTCATCGATCTCGGAAACGGTGCAAAGAAGTGCTCGCTCTTCAATATCAAAGAAGCGACGAGGAACTCTCCCTCGTGTACTCCTTCGTTCAACACACCGTTTTGCATTACTAGTTGAAGAATCTCTCCCACTATCCTCTGTACGTGGGGTTTGAAACTTGAGGATTAACCTCTTGTTCCATACTTGAAGGTTGAGGACCATCCTCGTTTTCAAGTCGATCTTCATTAGTAGGCAAGCTCTCATCCCTTGGAGTTATAAGACTAATCTCATAATTTATTCCATTGGGCGAGATTGAACTATCTCTAGTGACATTGAGAGTATCAAAATCCTCCCCTCACCTAGAGATGGTTGTTGTAACTCATACAACTCGAGATCTTTCTTTATTTCACCAATACTTGGGAACTCATCCTCAAGGAAATTGACATTACGAGAATCAACTTCAGTCATGCCACCATTTGGGTGTTCACCATACATCACATATCCTTTGGAGTGATCCGGATATCTTATGAACACCATTTTGGTAGCTCTTGGACCTAGTTTACCATGTTTATGGGTCGGGTTATGCACATAGCCAGCCGAACCCCATGGGCGTAGGTGGTCCAAAGAGGGCTTTCTATTATTCCATAACTCATATGGAGTAAGGGGTACACTCTTACTTGGTACGCGATTAAGGATGTAGGTTGCCGTAAGCAATGCATCTCCCCAATAGCTAATAGGTAAGTTGGCTTGAGCCATCATAGACCTAACCATGTCAAGTAAGGTACGATTCCTCCTTTCCGCAACACCATTTTGTTGTGGAGTATAAGGAATAGTAAGTTGTCTAATTATACCTTTTCCTCACAAAACCCTTTGAACATATCAGAAAGGTATTCACGACCACGATCAGTTCGAAAAGTCTTAACTTTTCGTTCTAACTGGTTCTCCACTTCAGCTACAAAACGTTTGAACGTATCAAGCGCTTCATAACGATGAGATAACAGATACACGTAACCAAAACGTGAATAGTCATCTATAAATGTGAGAAAGTATACAGCACCATGACGAGCCTTTACGTTTAAAGGCCCACAAATGTCAGAATGGATTAAGTCTAAAGGACTTGAAGCTCTAGAAGCCTTACCAAAAGGTTTCTTAGTAGCTTTACCAGCTAGACAAGGCTCACACCTGGGCAACTTAACCCTAGTGAGTTGGTCTAAAAGACCATCTTTAGCTAGTCTATTCATTCGTTCTTGGCCCACATGACCAAGTCTAGCATGCCATTTAACAGATTCAGAATCAATATTAAAACGAGAAACTAAAGCAAATGACGGATTATTATCATAAAAATCATCCAAGTCAAGAACGAAAAAACCATTATTCAAAATACCATGACCAAAAACATCGCCATGATACAAAATGTCCAAACTATCACTACTAAAGTTAAAAACAAAACCAAGTTTCAACAAACTAATCACTGAAACTAAACAACTTTGCACCCCGGGTGCATAAGAGCATCATGAAGAAGCAACTTGTTGCCTCCACGGAGCTTGAGTTGGTATGTTCCAGTTCCAAGGACGTCTTCCTCGCTGCCATTCCCAAGCATGACGGTTTGTGAACCCACCGAAAAACGGTGAAAATCCAAAAACCCTTCACGATCACGAACTATATGTTTGGTTGCTCCCGAGTCTACAATCCAATTAGGAAGTGTATGAGCAACTAATGCATGAGAACAAACAAATAATTCATGAGTATAGGTGGAAACAAGTACCTTCTTTGGCTCGGGACATTCTCGAGCAAAGTGGCTTTTATTCCACAATTGTAGCACTTCACACGCGCTAAATTGGTCTCTTTAGGATGGCCTTTTGCCTTTTGTTTTTTTTGACACCACATGGTCCTTGAGTCTGAGCTGGGCGTCGACCCTTTTTGGTCGGCTTAGGCTTCTTGTACTTGGACTTACCTTGTACAACAAGCGCAACATTAGAAGTGGAGGGCTTTAACGCCTTTTGACGCTCTACCTCCATCTCCACATGTTTTGCAAGTTCAGCGAATGTCTTGATGTTTTCACTGTGAGACATGAGCAATTTGAAATTCTTCCATTCTTCGGTATCAGAAGGAAAGAGAGCGAAGCACATTCACTATTTGCTCCTCATCAGGCACATCACGCCCTGCAGCTTTAAGATCACGTACCATGGCACTCATGATACGCAAGTGTTTTCGGTCACATTTGACTAGGATCAATCGTATAATCCATCCACTTCAAGTTTAAGGCACGAAGCCTAGTTGCTGAAGTTGACCAAACGTGATCTTAAGCTTATCCCACATGTCCTTAGCAGTCAGACATGTCTCAAACTCACCGATCAAATCATTATGCATGCAAAACAACATAGTAAAGCGTGCAGAACGATCTTTTCGGACCCACTCATCGTGGAGTTTCATATCCTCAAGATACTTCTTATCAAGAGGATCTTGTGGCTCAACAGGTTTCATTACGATAGCGGATATGGTTTCTAAAACCTCACGTTCATTAAGAAGATACTGAATCTTCCTATGCAAAATATCATAATTTTACCATCTGTAAGTATATAAATATAATATGAACATTTAGGCACGGTAGATAAGATAAATTACTAAAAACTCTTTCATTTACGTTTCATGTTCGAAAATTTCACTATGCTCATAATCATCACACAAAAACGTAAACTATAAAGTTTCAGAATTTATCTCTCATTATTACAAGAATGTATGATGAAACATATTCAATTGTACATAAAATTAAGCCAAACAAATTAGCAATGTAACGTCACTAAGACATTAAAATATAATGAAACAAATTTACATTATTACGTATATATTTTAAAAAGTGAAATTGTATTCACAAAAATGAGTAGCGATATACAAAACTCATTCGTACATGCAAGAATATATTTTGATAAGTAGTAATAGGCGCGGAAAAAAAAACAAGAAATATGATAATATACTGTCACAACTTACAAAAAAAACTTTTCTTCTTTCACCAAGAAAAAAAGAGTTTTTAAAACTCTATCTCCCTCACAATATTCAAAAAAACTATTCCCATTAAAATTATATCACACAGATCTGCGAGCGTGTGCCACATAGGCGTTTTCTCAGTTGCTGTCACCGACTAGAAACAATCATAGCCTGACGCACTCATGCCGATACAAAACCGGTGAAGGCGTTTTACAACGATGTTCTCAAATGGGAATAACTATGTGTGGGTTAGGGATGATCGACGCGTGACATACACGTGTGCAACCTGTACGAGACAAACTCGAAGTCTGGTGTTTAATACACAATTAAGAAAAAAACAACGGGATAATTACGGTACAAAACGATAGTCGGGACAGAGCCGAAACACGTTTGGCTCTGATACCACTGTTGGAGAATGTACTAACCTTAACGGTACTCGTACTGGTAGTGTTGTCCTCAGTCCACCGCGTTAACCGATAACAGACCAGAAGTATCCACGCCCCAAATCCCAAAGCCACTGATCAATGGTAAGCTCGGTGTGTTTTCTAAAGTGTATTGTAGTAAGTCATTTTATTCACATAGAAAAAACATATTTATATTGCTCCAATATGTCATTTACATTGAGGAGATTAAGGGATAGACGGCTGTGATTAAGGAGAATAATGACTAATTATTTCCCGTCTTAATAACAATTAAGACCCCCTTAACTTATCAAAGGAATATAACAACCTATAGCCGTTACAAAAGAATATGTAACAACCAAGAGCTGTTCAAATTACAATAAATAAAAACAAAAAATTTTGAAATATTTTACTATTATAGTTTCCTCTTTCTGCTCGCTCAAAGAGATGATCACCATGAAGCCCTGCGGCCCCGATTACGTTCTTGTGGGGACGTTGTCGACGATCCGACGACGTTAGCATCAACGATGGGTTTAATCAGAAAAGAGTTACAATTATGACCACCAAGAAACATATCACATAAATGGTTGTCTGCAACAAAAAAAAAACTCGATCAAGTAGCAATTCGCACACAAAAGTAATCAAATACATGAAAAAAACAAAACACATATATATAAGTTATTGAAAATAACTTGATGGCTTTAAATCAAACTAACGAGGAGATATGGAAGACAAAGGTATGTATAGAGATTTTGATGGTACGACGAAAGTTATTGAGAAGGTTATTCACCAAAACAAATTTGTTAAGATACGGGTCTATAAAATCTACGATCAAAATCGAAATTTAAAAATTAAACAAATTCATGATTTAGTTAAAATAGATTTGATTTGATTACGTTTTTAAAAATTGTAAAATAAAAAAAATATATATATATATATAATTTGTTTTCAAATAGAGATGTTGTGTTGGATTTTTCAAATATTTTAAAAGATATATAAACATATCTGGTTAAAAATCTTTTAAAGCTATGTCATATTACTTTGTTTGTTTTGAGCTAAATTAAGATTAAAAGATTCGTGCAATCCTCCCATAAAGAGTATCTATAGAAATTGTTAACAAACTATATTTAGGTAATTTACAAAATAATTTGTAAGTATTTGAGACTAAGTAAATATTGAATTCGGAAATAATAGTTAGGATTTTTAAAAGTATTATGTTAATTAGGATTTTGTTTGTTAACATTTCAATTAAAATTGAAAAAAGTTTAAAAAATATATAATCTTAATTAGGTTATTAAAAATTAGGTTATTAAAAAAGTACTTTAGAATAATTTGATGATATAAAGATTGATTAAATTTGTATTGATTACGTGGAATTTAGATTAGTTTTAAGTTTAAATCACGTAGTTCTCACGAGCTATATTGATTTAATTTGTATTGCTTACGTAGGATTTAGAATAATTTGTGACTATATGATTGATTTAATTTGTATTGATTATGTATGATGTAGAATAATTTTAGTTTAAATCACGTAATAATTAGAATATTTTTGTTTTAATATCTCAACAATTAGATATAATGTATTTGTTTAACTGCTGATTAGATCTCAAGATATTTTGAATGATTTAGGGGTGTATTCAATACAGACTTTTAAAGATTTTGACTGAATTTTAACAATCCGTGGAATTTGCTGATTATGTGGTATATTTTAATTCTATATAGAGTTAATACAGATTTTGTCATATTCTAACCTCCGACGATGCACCGAGTCCAAGCACTCGAAAAACGCTCAAAAATGTTGATTTGGCCGTTAGGGTTCTTCAATGTTGTAGTTAGGGTTGTGCAAAATTGACCCCGGACCAAATCCGGTCCGGTCCCGGTCCAGGATTTTAGGAAATTCCGGTCCCGGTCCAATTCCGGTCCGGACCGGAAAACCGGGTCGGACCGAAATTTATATATATATATATATATAATTTTATTAATTTAAAATTTATATATTTTAAAATTTTATATATATTTTTGTATATACTTAATTAAAATATATATTGTTTGATTTTTTTTTGTTATTTGCAAAAATAAAAATTTTATTTATTCCGTTCATAACAGGTCCGAATCCGGTCCGGATCGCAATGGACCGGACCGTAACGGTCCGGTCCCCGGTCCAAGTTTTTGAAAATTCCGGTTCACCGTTCCGAAAATTCCGGTCCGGTCCGGTCTGAACCGGATGCACAACCCTAGCTGTAGTTTGGCGTGGAAATCTTATTTGTTGGGAGAAGACTTCTATAGGGTTTATAAGTAATAACAAATCCTACAAAATCAATGAAATAATAGGTTCTTTTTAAATCAAGAAACTTTTAAATACCATAGGAATTTTATGGAAAATTTAAAATCCTAATTGAATATCAAAAGATTTGTATGGACTTTTAAAATCTATATTGAATACCCATAGACTTTTAAACTCCAAAAAATTCCTGTAAAATCTTAATTGAATACGCCATTCAATTTTTTAAAAATTTAAACAAGTAATTTAAAAAAAAAAGTTTTTTGGCAATTAATGAGATAACTCGATTTCAAATACTCGCACCATAGCGCGCCACGTCAGTAGTTATGCACTCTACTTTAGTATATTTATATTGATGTAATGGATGGACTTTGCAATTTCTACATCTAGGGAGCAGTAAGGTGTATTGCACGAAGAAGCTGCAATTGGAATTCGATCTTTATTAGTAAGTCGGTACTAATATGTATTTTTATTTTATTCTGAGCGAAAACACTGCCACAAATTTTGACAATGCCTTCAACCTCGACCCGTATCGGTTTACTATCCTTTTTACTTGGCCATTTGTACAAGACATGGCGACTGTGATTATAATATTAGTACTTCTTAGAAATTAACATAATTAACTTACTATATATTCGATTTCAACTTACTATATATCCGATGTCTGCGGAGGGGAGTGGTGGTTTCCGTACTTACTAACTCATCCCGACTATGCATGAAAATTTGAAATTGAAAGTTATTTTGAAATCTGGAACCCTTATAGGTTCTATTTATTTATTCGGTTTTTTGAAAGATTTCAAGTGTCATTATTGTCAATTTAGATCCCTTTTCTAAACTCGCAAACTTTAAAATAATATACTCATATAATTAAGTCGGTCATGCAGAACGTACAGTTGGATGTAAATTTGGAATAAGTTATGTTTAACAAAGCAAGTGCAGAAACTCGGTAAGAAATGTCAGTGTGGTTATAAATTGAGTTTATGTTTAGATGTAATGGATGGCCTTAGCAATTTCTATAACTATGCAACATTAAGGTGTATTGAACGAAGAAGCTGAGATTTTCATTGTAGGTTATCGAAATTCGATCATTTATTAGTAAGCCGATACTAATATGTATTTATTTTCTTCTGAGCGAAAACACTACCACAAATTTTGACAATGCTCACTATCGAGGAGGGACTTTGAAGAAGCGGCTCTATACATTCAGAATAACAAATCATATTAATGCTTCAAAAAGAGTCAAAACAAGCATCAGATAGCACGGGAAGGGGCCAGACAACAAGAAAGAGAGTGGGCAGTCTCATCCCATGAAAGGTAAGGAAGGACTGCAGCTTTGACACTAGCTGATAGAGATGTAAGAGCGGATTCTTCGCTTGTAATTACCTCTTCAAAGTGGAAAGTCATATTTTTTATACAACATTCATTGATACATTAAAAAATTATTTAAACATTAAAGAAACAAGCAAACTAAAAGCAAATAAAGCCATAAAAAGATCTGGCTTCATTCAAACAATGATATCTATTATATGAAGATTAGGAGATTAAAGAGTCCTTATAAAGCATAATGGCATTGCGCCTAGGTTGGGCTGCAAACGTAAACCGTCGGTTTAGGTTTGCAAACCGGCGGTTTAGGTTTGGCCAAGGTCAAATCTAACCGAAACCGGGGCCCTTGAAACCGGCGTTTAGGTTTAACCTAAACCGCCGGTTTACTGGTTTAGCACGGTTTATAAAAATTAAAAAAAAATAAAAAATAAAGAAAGAATTATGTTATAAAAAAAAAAATAAAAAAATAAAAAATAAAGAAAGAATTATGTTATAAAAAAAAAAATATTACATAAAAATATTATAAAAATTATTATAAAAAAATTAGTATATAAAAACTAGTAATAAAAATTTATACCAATTGAAAAAAAAAAACTCGGAAAAATTAAAGGGCTTGAACCGGTTTCCCGGTTGCCTACGTATCCTCTCGGGATTAAGAGGAATCAAAGCCCACGTAGTTCTCTTACCTTGACTTACCTTTTTTCGGACTTCCGAGTTTTTTTTTAATCCTGCTTACCTTTCGATGTCGGACTCGGAAGTAGTGCCGGCGTCTTCGGAGTTGGAATCCGATTTGGAGTCGTACACCGGTGCATTCCTTTGTTTCCGCTTAGCCGCCCTTATCCAATCTTGAATACAAATTTGCATCTTCAACTTCTCGGGCTTCAATTGAGTTCGGTTGTGACCGAGAATGTTCCCGCCTCGGCTAAATGCTTGCTCCACCGCAACCGTTGATGCGGGCACGGCCATGATTTGTTGTATAATTTTAACTAAGGTTGAATATTTGGGAGCTAATCTCTTCCACCAATCCAAAATATCAAATTCAACATTATCATGAAAACTAAAACAAGTGTTAAGATAATCTTGATATTCCGCACTTGAAGATGAATGTCTAGGTGTTTTTGTTCTTCTAGCAAAAATTTGTTGTGCAAGTGAAAGAGAAGAAGATGAAGTAGTAGAAGAGGGAGATGGACTAGGTGCGTTAGAAGAAGAGCTAGCACTATATTGAAATGTACTAAGTAATTTTCTAATTTCGGTATTAACTTCTTGCACAATGTTAGGAACATTATAGTCTTCTTGTGTTAAGTTTACACACAAACAATCATAATAAATAGTCAATAAATCGGAAAGATCATCTAGTTTAAGTCTAGGATCAAAAACGGCGGTTACAAGATAAATCATGGGAATGTTTTTATAATATTTAAGCCATTTTTCTTTCATATCAAGCATACATTCTAGAAGGCAAGATATGTTAAAACATTTTACAAAAGCTTCGGAAACATTAACGGCAATTTCTACAAATCTATGAGATGTTGGAGTGTAAACACAACTCATGGTATTAGTTGCATCATTAAAAGTTTTTAAAACATTACAAATATGGGCACAAGTTTCCCAAACATTTTCATCATCTAAAATTGACCAAGGAACATGAATTGAAGCAAATTCTTGTAACAAAACTTTATAACGTACGGCTTCACAAAGTAGTTTGTAAGTCGAGTTCCAACGAGTTCCAACATCTTTTGAGATGAACATTTTTGTTTAAACATAAATTTCTCCATTTTTTTCTTAAATCGGAATCATGCCAAATATGATCAATAACAAGTTTGATTGGGGTTAGCATATCTCCTAAAACCTTAAGTCCATCTTGAACACATAAGTTTAAAATATGACATGCACATCTTTGATGAGTATAATGAGTTTTTATATATTGTCCTGCATCCTCAACCAAATGGTTTACGGCGGCGGTATTTGCGGATGCATTATCAAAAGAATATGAAAAAATTCGATGTTGTAAATTATATTCTTGTAAAACCGTTTTAATCATGCTTGCAATGCCTAGTGCATTATGTCTTTGATTAAAATGCCGAAAACCAATAACATATTTATGCTAAAACATAGCGTTATCAATAAAATGTAAAGTAATGCCCATGTAAAAATGTTGTTGTGATTGTGTACTCCAAATATCACTACAAATTGAAATTTGATGTTCAAAACTAGCCAAATTCGAGAAAATTTTTTCTTTCTTTTTTAAGTAAGATTTATTAACTAATTTTGAAACGGTTTTCCTAGAAGTTGGTTTAAAAGAAGGTTGAAGATATCTAGTGTTATATTCCCTAACTTCTTCATATTCGGCATAAGAAAACGGTAATGAATGTGAACAAATAACATCGGTTAATCCTAGACTTTCTTCACTATGATTATATGTAAATAAAGGAGAATGAGAGGTAGAAGATGCAAACCCTTGGGTCAATTGTGTTTGTCCCCGTGAAATCCCGAGCTTCTCCGGATAGACGTTTACCATGTGAGTTTGCAATGTCCCGTAGCCGCCCTTCACCTTCCACTTGTACACCTTCGGGCAATAGTTGCATGTCACTTGACAATACTCGTTCACCGGCTCCCCCTAGTGTAATGCTTCGTAAATATTTCGGATGTAAGCATTTTCGGAGGGGGGAGACTTCTTCGTGGAACTTCGGTAACATCGGGATTGTCGGGCATTTGTGTTTCGCTCTCTTGGGTGCTAGGAAAGTATTGGGAAGAGAGAATTTGATCACTTGGATTTGCCATTACGAGATATCGAGATATCGAGAATACGAGGAATCGAGAATTCGAGAATAAGAGATTAGGAGAGTAGAGAAGATATACTTAAACCAACGGCTCAAAAAATGAGCCGTTGAGGGCTTAAACCAACGGCTCTTTTAGTAGCCGTTGGGTTTTTTTTTAAAAAAAAAGCCTGTTAGGGCCCAAACCGGCGGTTTGAACCGGCCAAACCGTCGGTTTGAACCGCCGGTTTAGGTTTTCGGAAAAGCCAAACCGAAACATAAACCTTGAACCGGTGGAAACCTAAACCGGCCAAACCTAAACCGCCGGTTTGGCAGGTTTGGGCCGGTTTGAAAACCGCCGGTTCGGCGGTTTGAAACAAACCGGGCCCAACCCTAATTGCGCCAAACGAAACGACTATACACAATATTGTGGTCACATAACACTCTTGGGGTTTAGAATTAGAAAAAAAATATGGCATCAACAGCAGAACACCCTAACACAAATGAAACACACACGTCAAAACTTCTGCATAAAATTTCTCTAAATACAAGCACGGGTAAAAAAAAATAAACCACAAATGATTTAAGGTAATTGTTCTATAACACAATTTTAAACACTTGTTCAAAATTGCAATCTAGATTTAAAAGCAAATTACTATAAAATCAAAGAAGAATAAACCTAAAAGTTGATATCCACTATCCGTCAGTCACCATGAATTTCAAGCAGCAGACGATATCATAAATTATCCATGGATGAATTCAAGCTTGGACACCAAGAGAAATGGCTTCAACCGAAGCAACAAGATGAATTCCCTCAAGTACCTCAACGACCATTTTCACTTTACTGCAAATAAACCCTAGAGAATCTATAAACAGACTTATAACAACAGAATACAGAGCACATCAAGCAGTTTATATATTTCGATATGCTTTACTAATTCAGATTACCAAAGAAATCAAATAGCTAAAATTTTAGTTTGAAAATGCTACTTGGTCTGTTGAAATACTTCATATCCTAAAACAATAAGCTGAACCAATTCTTACAATCAATTTCTTGAAAGTAATTCATTTTATATATGATTTTTCCATACAGTAGTTGTTAACATATGGAAGGCATGGCTCAATTTGGTCGCAAACAATTCAATATTTTGCAATACCTTAAGCATTGATTAAATTTATATTATATAAGAAGAATTTTACTACTTGCCAGAAGTCTTCGCACTTTTTGGACAATCTAATTGCATAAAAGTGTCTTTCAACAATTTTTTGTTTTTGAAGAAACAAATCCAGATGGGAAAGCTTACCTTCAAGAACCAATTTCACCCTCAAATACGTAAAGCTTCTCACACATCGTTGTAGGGAAAAGATTGGAGACATCTTAGTGCTAATTAAAGATGAACATGCTGTCCAGAAGAGGACAAACAAATAATCTAAAATGCGCACCAGAAATAATTAGATGAGCGCTGGCAATTGCATCAGGCCTCCCTGACGAGGTTACCTTCATAAAAGTGGAGGGGGACACATATAAGAAATTCGCTCATTATTGAATGGAAAGAACAATCAAAGTACAGACAAAAAAATGGTCTATGAGAGAAAAGGGTAAGATACCATTATCTTTCCTTTGAAAGCCTCAGATTTTCCCTGCATTACATAAGCATCTATAACGAATTTTTTCCCACATTCATCTGTGAAAACATAAAAATACTCGCACTGGTGATAAATTAAGCAATGATAGTAACCAATAAAATGAGGTCCAAAAAGCATGCTCCAAAACTGATTGACGAAAAAAAGAGTCAGTTGGTCATATAAGATGGATGAAGTGTCTTAAATACACTAATTTGAAAAAAAATCAAGAAACAGTCCTGATTTTCAAAACTTATTTAGCATGAGTGATTATATGGACACCATGTAACCAAACAACTAAGCAAGTAAAGAAACAGTTACCTGCTAGGTGTTGTTCCAGCTTCTGAATGTATGTGGGCAATATGGATATCTAAATTATTATAACTGTGTCTTTATTCAAACCTGAAAAACAAAATTTTAGCAAGTTTTATACATCAATCCACGGATACACTTTTTGTTTTTGACACCGTACCTAAAATAAAGTAATCTGCACGATTTGTATCCCAAGTTCATAGTACTAATGCAGTAACCCTGAATGGCAAGATATTATTGCATATTAGGGAATAATAACAACAAAAATATAGGCACAATTTGTAGTCAAGGATGACAATGCGATAATTTCTACAACATCATTGCTGCCTCCACAAACAAATACTAGTTTGGATATGGACTATTGGATTAATCATATTGAATTTGCACAGATAAGAACCTTTCAGCAATCAACTGCTCATAAGTTTTTGTTTACCATTCATATGTACAAATATGGAAATACACTATTGGAGAAGGCCAACAACTGAAAGGACCTACAAAAAAAAAATAGGTTAGTGAGTTTAACTACAAATTAACTAGTGATTACTGAATTTATTGTCACATAAATCATTCATTGGAAAATAACTAAACGAAAAGAAAAACTGGAAAAGAATGAAACAAAAACTCATATTCAAACATATTCAATTCAACACAGTGTTCGATTCATCACAAAGCCATGATTGTCGATGCTGTCACAACAAGGAAACCCTAAAAAAACGAACTGTCACAAATCCAGAAATGTGAAAACCTAAAACCCCGAAATTAAGCAATATACCTCATATGTGGCGCCAATTCCGCCATCGCCGAACCTCCTATTGATAAAGGAAGTCCTTCAGAAAGGAAGATGTACCTAACAATCAACGGCGGAAATTGAGGAGATTAAAACGCCGAAAGAAATGAGAGAAGAGGTTGAAGAACTTACCTCAGAGGCCGGAGTCGGTGGAGACGGTGGAGACGGTGTCGATCCATCCCGAGAAGGAAGCGAAGGATCGGAGAGTCGGAAGCCGGTGCCGCTGGGAAAGGAGCGAAGAAGTTGTGACTATGTGAGGATGAAGGCAAACTAGAGGAGAGGCAGCGGACATTGGTCTCCTTCGTACGCTTGTTTTGAAACGTAATGGGCAGGGTAAGCCGGTAACTGGTAAGGTGGCAAAGAAAGCAAATTAAGAAATATATTACGAAAAAGCTATAACGTCAAAGTCGAGCGCAATCCTAGCGCTCAGCGAGCCCTGCGCTTATTTTTTTTTTCTATTTTTTATTTTCTTGAAAAAAAATTTTATTATTTTTTAGGTAGTTTTTTTAATTGATAAAACATTTGCTAATAAATTTCGGAGATCATTAACCAACACATAGTTTTTTTTTTTGGGCGTGTTATTGACACGAAGTTAAATTACTAATGTCAGCGTCAGTTCAGGCGTCGTAACAAGGCGCTGACGCTGTTTTCTTTTTTTTTTTAAATTCGGGCGATGGCTCTTTCTGACAGCGCCCTATTTTTAAATTCGATTTGAAAAAAATCCGAGCGCCGACTCCTTCCGATGGCGCCCGATTTATTTTAAAATAATTCGGCGCTCAAAAACCTTTTTTCCTGCTATCTTTTCTCACGCTATATAATACATTCGGTGTCATATTTTTCGCTTCATGGAACACAAAAGAGAATTTTGCAACCGCGTGTGCCGACGTCATATTTTTTCCCTTCATGAAACGCAAAAATATGACGCCGAATATATTATATAATGTGAGAAAAGATAGCGAAAAAAATAGGGTTTTGAGCGCCGAATCACTTACAAATAATCAGGCGCCATCGTAAGGAGCCGGCGCCGGATTTTAAAAAAAACAAATTTAAAAATCGGGCGCCGTCGAAAAGAGCCGGCGTCCGAAATTTAACTTTAAAAAAAAAACACAGTGCCATAACACGCACCTATTTTTTTTAGAAAAAAAACAGGCGCTAACGCTCGTTGAACGCCATCACAAAGGTTCATTTTTTTACTTTAATAAATCAAACTCGGTGTATTTAGCTTCTTTTTTTTTTGTTAGGAGGAAATATATATATATATATATATATATATATATATATATATATATATATATATATATACTCTTGAAAATTTTCGGCGCCGTAAGTTTTTTTCCCATGTATCGAGGAATTGTCGCAAATCTTCTTGTACACATGGTAATCTCGCAAGTAACAGAAATTTGTTACATATCAATCGTTATTATATTTGAAGAAAGTTAATTTATTAATAGTATATATTTTTTCAGGTTTAATAATATTTTGTATTCATTTAATATATAATTATTATGCATTAAATAATTAATGAATACAAATACAATATTCAAAAAATTAGTTAATTTAAAAAGATAGAATTTTCTTTTCAAAAAAAAATAGATAGAATTTTCAAAACAATCAAAAAAAATATCTATTCAAAACTTTATCTTATGTTAAAAGATAAGTAAAATATTATATATAAAGAAAGAGGCTGAAGCGAAACAAAAGGAAACCAGAGAGGCCGCACGCTTAGAGTGAGAAAGAGAGGGTTTAGATAGGCAGAGAGATCACACCTTTCTTCCTTTCTACTAACGGATTTTTCTGAACTCTATTGTTTCCAGTCTATTGTTTCCAGTCTATTGTTTCTAAACTCTATTAACCATGTCAACGCCCGTCCTCTCCCCTTGTTCCAACGGCAATACTCATTTGCTCGCTGCTCCATTGACACCCGAGTACAATAACATTGACAACAACTCCAAGAAACCTGTTTGGATCAAGCCTTCCACGGATGATATTGTTGATATTGGACCAGTTATGGATGTCGGTTCTTGGCCTTCTCTCATTGAATCTACCAAGTATCCTACAAAAGCGCCTCCCGCGGAATCATCCAAGAATCCCTCAGATTCTACTGTTTTAATGTCACAGGTTTGTTTTATGATTTATGAATTTCCCTATGTGTTCTTTAATTGTTTCTGTTCATTATTCACATAGCAATTGAATAATCATCTTCCTTGTGAATTGTGAAATACCTCTAGGTTGATGATGAAACTGTAAATTCTTCACCAGCATCGTCAACGTCTATTCATCCTCAGAAACGGATGACTAGTAACCCTAGCGACCCAAACCCTAATGCTGTTCAGCACCATGGGCGGCCTACCCGCCAAAGATCGATGAAGCATGAGAGCGGAGGGAATTCATCTGCTAATGGTGCTGCCTTTTCTCACCAGCCTCCGCTATCTAGCCCAGTGGCAGAAAGTTCACTTGATACTAATGTTTCTCAGAAATTTGGGAATGGTGCTTCTGATAACTCGAGAAGAGAGCAAGGAAACAATAACTATGCTTATAGGGACGGCGGGCGAAGGGACCATCCCCCACAGCGTAATTATGGAAGGGGTTATAGTGGGCCCCATATACGTGGCGACGGTCCTTTAGGCGGTAGGCGTGATCAGGACCGTGCAAACCCTAATTGGACTTACAATAGGAGTTTCAATGGTAGAGGTCCTGTTGTGCCACCACAAATAGCTGCTCCAAGAGACTTTATGAGACCTCCTCCGCCAGATGTTCCTCCATATATGTATCCACATATGCAACCTTACAACAATCGCTTTGGCATGCCTCCTGGTAAATTGTTTGTATAATAATCCTTTCATTTATGCATCAATATGGATCAGTCTAACTCATTCTTGCTTACAGGGATGCCATCACCATATCCCTATGCTTCTCAGCCAGGAATGCCATTTGGTAGACCAATGCCTCCTACAGGCTACTTACCTAATCCTCAATTGTCCGTTATGATAATTAAACAGATAGATTACTACTTCAGGTCTGTTATATTTCTCAACATATTTGATTTGTGAATCGTTTTTTCTTAGGAATTTTAGTCATGATGTTATTTATTTGCTGCAGTAATGAGAACTTGATTAAAGATGTATATTTGCGCCAGAAGATGGATGAAAACGGTTGGGTCCCCATCCACGTAATTGCAGGATTCAACAAAGTAAGGATATGGCTTTCATGACTTTAATTTTTCATGATTTGATATTTTGATATTGAATATTGAGGTGTCATGAGTGTCATACTGATCTTGAGATAACTGCATGTTATCTATAATCACTGGGTATATGTCTTCACGTTTTTGGGTGATTAAACATCTATGCATAAACATCTAGGGTACTTCTTTGAGAGAGACTCCATGTGGTGTTAGTGTGACATATAAAATCCTATTATTCATCCGAAGAAAATTATTTGCCCTGGAAATTGTGTATGGTAGTCTAGCTTACTGTCTGTCATTATCCTATCTTCTTTTGGCGTAAATTGTTGTTTTCTTTTTCTGAATTTACCAATTTTCCTTCCCTGTGCCAACATTGTTGCGCTCTGTGTGATCTGTTTTCCAGACCCTTTTAAAATTGTTGGAAAATATCAAAGCAACTTATTTGCACTTTTTACTGTAAATTTGTGCAATTTAAATAAATATGTTTTTTAACTTCAGCCATGATAGGTGGATTGAATTTATTTTATAGTGGTTTGGATATTATTTTTGTAGATAAGCACTGGTTCTCTGTTTCTACAGGAACATATATTTTGTGAAAAATGTCAGTGTAAATTATATTCAGAATTTCAGATTAACCTTATACTGTTAGGGCTTGTTGTGGGAATAGTCTAGTCTTGAAACGAGTCAAAACCTCCCATTTATGTTGGAATTAATTTTTTTAACGAATCTGGAATCATCCATCCATGTATTTATTAGACAGGAACATATATATTTTCTTACTAATCTGGAATTACCCATACATGTATTTGTTTGTTTTGAGTTTGTGCCTTTTGATTATCTTCCAGGTTAAAGAGTTGACAAGCAATATCCAACTTATAATGGATATTCTACGAAATTCTACCGTCGTGGAATTACAGGGTAATAAAATCAGGAAGCGGAATGAATGGATGACATGGATATTGACCCCTTCTGTGAATTTGTCCGGACAAGCTGCTCGTGTACAAGGTGATAGCTCAGGTTGATAGATAAGGATGGAAGTATCTGGTTTGCTCTGGATGATTCAAGAAGGGGGATAAAAATGGTAGTTTTACAGTTTTGATTATTCCTAGGAATTTTGTTACAATCTCATTTTGGCGCCTCCACATTGGAGGGATACTGGTTTTTGCTTATTTATTTTTTTGCTTATTTATTTTTTTTAGGGAATTTGGATTACTTTGATAATTTTATTTAAAATTTTAAATTGTGTGATTTATCTTGTCATATATTATTATTATTTCTCGATAATTTTAGGTATTGTGTTGCCAAACATAGTATTACTAGATGGCATTGACAATCCGATTATGCTTACAATACTTTTAAAAAAATTAAAGAAAAATCGTTTCCCAAAATAAAGAAATTCAAATTCAAAAATAATTAATTAAATCAGTATTGTGTTGCCAAACATGTTTGTTTGAAACATAGCATTGACAATCCGATTATGCTTACAATACTTTAAAAAAAATTAAAGAAAAATCGTTCCCCAAAATAAAGAAATTCAAATTCAAAAATAATTAATTAAATCAACGGTCTTAATTACTTTGTAACTAGTGTAATACCCGCACATTGTGCGGGCTTTTGAATAATATTAGATTAGATGTATTTATTCGTTAATTTTGAAGGAAAAAACTTTTAACTCTAATTAGCGTTATAATTAATGTTATTTCTAGGGTTTACAACTAATATATATATATATATATATATTAATAAATAATTTTTATGTGAAGATGGAGCTTACAACTTTTATAGGAAACATATACGTATTGTTAGGGTTTACCACTAAAAAATAAAAATTTATATATATATAATATTTTGTTAAGATCTTAATAACTAAGGGAATTTAAAGGGATGATGTTGTACATGTGAAGGTTAAGCTTACAACTTTTAACTTTAATTAATGTTTAATTTTTTGTTGTCAACAACTTTTTTTTCCGATTATACTTATTGCTAATCAATTTGTTTAGTTTTCTTTATTTAAAAAAAACAAAGCCAAGAAATAACCCCTCACGTGCGAAAAAAACAATTTACATAATAATCTTGGATGAATTAAGTGATTAACTTTTTCTATTTTTTAAAATCTGATTTACACAATAATTTTTTATGAATTACGTGATTATTTTTAGGTGATTTAAAATCCGATTTATTTTAACGTTAAATTTAAGTGGCAACCGAGATTTTAGAGTTTAATTTTCTTTTGATTATTTTAACAATTGTAAACATATTTCTTAAACATATTTCTGATTGGTGAATTATGTTTAATGACATCTGATTTTTTTTATTGGTTTTAAATAGTATGAGTATTAGTTGATAAATTAGGTTTAAATAACATCCAATTTTTTTAGTGGCAACCGAGATTTTAGACTCATTGATAAGCCTTTGTAAAGCTCCTCAAAAGAACACGCCTACAAATGTTCAATGAGATTGACGTGAGTTATAAACATCTTCCAGCAACAATAGTGGATCAATTCCTAAGCATTAGATACACACTATATACACAATACATATATACAGCATTAGCAACATACAAAATTCAATAATATACCTATGAAAATAAGCATCAATAGGAAGCATCACCACCAGCGTTGGGTTTGAATTTCGGCAAAGGATTTACAAACGGAATAAGACAGAAATTATGAATAGGATCAAAAATCATCACTATAGTCTAATTGAATGAAAATAAGATTGTCTTGTTGCGCAAACAAAAGAAGTCGGAAAATATATGAATAGAGCCTCGAATGAAGATGAACATAAGATCATCATGAAGTGTAAATGGAGAAGATAAAGAATATGAATGGAGATGTCCTAGCTAATTATTTATATAGGCCTTATAAAACAACTTTAATTAACAAAATATTTTTTTTGTCTCACTTTTCTATTTTGATTTAAATATTTATTAGGATTTGGATAGAAACAAATCTTTAAATTTGAAACAAAGTCGTGTTTTGAAACAAATTTTTTGTTAAAATTGTTGGAGATAATTGATTTACGTTTGTATTTTACCCTAATTAATTTAAATTGCTGATTTATTTTGTACATTAATTAAAAGAATTATATATATATATATAATATAAGAATTAAAAAAATTTTAAATTTTAAAATAAACGTGACATGATTTAAATATTAAAAAAATTTAGAATGTGGTTTTAATTTTTTTCTAACAAATTTTTTTGTTGCTATATTTTACTTGAAACATATCTAGTTATTTGAACATCTCTAATTAAATGTACAAATAAAAAAAAGTGAGATTAAATTTTGTTTGATATATTTTCTAACATTATGTTTAAATGACATTCGATTTTTTTTACTGGTTTTAAATAGGTTCTTTTGATTATCTTATTAATTATAAATATATTTGTGATTGGTAAATTAGATTTAAATGAACTCCAATTTTTTTCTATTTCTAAATAACGTAATTAATCCGTAACCAAAGATATTTGGCTGATCAAAATCGTCAATTTAAAAAAAATAATGTTTTGAATTACGTAATTATAATTTTTTTGGACTGACGTTAAATCTGGAAGCGACACGTGGCAGTAGAGGCCTGATAAATTTCCGTTGGGCTGAGGTAAATCCTGGAGGCGACACGTGGCAATAGAGGCCTCTGCTTTAATATATACTAGTATATTTCCCGCACCTTGTGCGGGATTGAGTTTTAATAAACTGACAATATTTATAAATTAATATGTATATTAAAAAAGATAAGGAGGTGAATAATCAATTATATTTTACCATGAAATTTTTCGGTTCTCAATATGGTTCTAGTAAGATCACTTGTGTACTAATGAGTATAAATGTACATGGTCACATTTATTTTTCTTTTTGCGATATTATTTTCTTATCTACCTTTTTCAAATATAATATTTAAATACTTCAAAAATATAGAAAAATGATAAATTTTTCATCTTAATATTATTCTTTGATAATCTCATTTGGAAAAAGGTCTAGAAAAACATATACGTAGTCAATTAGTCATGAAGCACGTACCTAATAAATATTTATTAATAAATAATATTTCAAATTGTTAAATAATTAAAATAAATGTACGGAGAGATTTGTTAGCAAAAAATTGTGAATTCATTAAAAAAATAATTATAAAACCAATTATATAAAAGAATTAAAATTTTGTTTCCAAAGATTAGTTTTCACCATTTATTTTGTTGGAAATTTTCGGTAAAATTTTTTTAAAATTTATTCTCAAAAAGATTTGTGGTTATTTGAAATGATAAGATAGAAATTTTGGTAACATGTATCGGAAGTAGCCATAAATTAAACGATAATATAGAAGTTGTTGCTGAAACTACATGATGATGATGAAGAAGAATGATAGAGTTCATAATTACTGAATAATAATTGAGAGAGAGAGAAAAAAGACTGATTTATTAGCATTTTCTATTAAATAAACATTTTGTTATTAATTATTTTGGATTTTTTTATATAAATTACGTAATTAATTTTTGTTAATATTATTTTAAATTTGGGACCACACGTGACAATAAACCTTTTTTTTAATCCATTAGTTTGTTAAGTAGTCAACAAACCTTTTTTGTAACCCGATTTAAAAAATAATGATTTGAATTACGTAATTATAATTTTCTTGACGTTAAATCTGGAGGCGACACGTGACAGCAGAGGCCTGTAAAATTTCCGTTGGACTGAGAAAAATCCTGGAGGTGACACGTGACAATAGAGGCCTCTACTTTAATAAATATAAGATAAGATATACTAGTGTATTACCCGCACATTGTGCGGGTTGAGTTTTAAAAAACGTGATAATAAATATCTCTTTTAATATGTATAACATTAATTTGACACATTTTAAATACTTACAAAATTACGGAATATTATAAAAAAATGATATTTTATATTAATATCAAGGTGCGGGCATTAAAATTGGTAATTAAATATTTGGATTAAGCTTTGAATATTCAAGCGGATAACTTTTGTTGACTAAAATAACTAATGTACACATATCATGATCTATATTAATTGTCGATAATTTTTATTATTAAAAATTACATAGTATATTATTATGTAAAAAACTAATTAATGTCAATTATAAATGAGAATAGTTTCATTTTAAAATAATTTCATAGTGTTATTAAGTTAAAATGAGATCAATATTATGAAATATTCATCAAAGTAACGAATTGTTTGTGGAGTAACTATATAAATATATATCACATAACAAATATCAATTTTTTAAAAATAATTGAAGATTATATAAATAACTTTGAATGACTAATTCCAAAGGGAAAAAATATAAAGATCCAAATTTATTTTTAAATTGAATTTTCAAAATTCTTATTTAAATTTGTTTGGGATGCGAATATTTTTTCTAACCAAAAATCTTATAAGAATTTATGATCTTTTTTTTAGCAAATTTCTATAGTAACCGAATAATTTAGGATTATATATTTTAAAAAGAATCAATAATCAATTCTTAATTATTTTTTTATGATTTAAAAATATGGCTATCATAATGTATCCCACATATTTTACAAAATAATGATTAAAATTTGTCCTATTTTACAAAAAAAAAAAAGAAGCGTCAACTAAATAGAAATAATAATAGTAAATTTCGAATCAACTAAATACAAACATACGTACAAAATTTTTATTTTAGATTTTTAAAAATTCAGTTCTGAAATGTTTTGTTTTTATAATTTTGATTACAAACTGCTAATTCGGATCCATTAAATAGTTTAATTTTAAAAAAAGTTCTGATTACAAAATTTAAATTTAAATGACTTAATTAAAAAATGGCGACGTTAAATCTAGGAGCGACACGTGGCAGTAGAAGCCTGAAAATTTTCGTTGGGCTGAGGTTAATTCTCGGAGCGACACGTGGCAATAAAGGCATCTGCTTTAATATATATAAGATAATAGTGTATTACCCGTGCATCGCACGAGATTTGTTTAAATATATTATCTTTATAAAAAATAATTTCAATATTATATGCAATTAGTCTATCCTACTAAAGTTTAATATTGGTAATATGTTCACATTTATAAGAGTGTAGTAGATAAATTTGAGTAATAATTTAAATTTAAGAAAACAAATAGATATTATTGAATTAAAACATGACATTTAACAAAAAATATTTAAATAATTTGGTATAATATTTTTTCTGAATATTTAAATAAAAAATATTTTTAAAATTTGTATTTTTAAATTATAAATAAAAAGGTGTGAGTAAATATTATAAAAATAATTTTAGGAAGATATCTCACAACATTACAACATATATAGGATAAGACACAAACAATTTATAACGGCCCCAATGCCCATTAAGGTCCACTTACATAAACCCATTTTACACATATACATTAGTCTAGGCGCAGGTTTGATCTTATCTTTCATCAATGTAACGCCCCGAATCCGTAGGACTCGAGGTGCTACTGGGCTAGGATCTCACAATGGATCCTGACCCTAGCTTGACAACAACTTCACTGAACCTTACAACAAGGCACTAACAGATTAAAACAAAACATGAAACTGATATAAATATGTACATGTCAAAAGAGTATACATGGTACTGCTGAGTACAAAAGTTAAACCAAAAGCCGTACAACCGATAACAACCCCAAAATCCCACAAATATGCCCAGTGTACGGAACCCTCAGCAGATCACCCCACTGGATCACTCCTCAGTCCTCCTAACCTGCGAAGGAACTACAACACGGTATGAAACCGTTAGCTAACTATACACATATATAAGAGAAGCAAGAGCACAATCACACATCATATAAACGATAACAACTCATCATGGTATCACACATTTACCCGGTTTATTATCTTTAATAAGTGAATCAATCAATCGTATAAAATATGTATATATATGAAGATAGGTGACGCGAGGAATATGATCCCCGCCTCTGAGTACTCTAACCAGCTGGGGTAGTATCAGCACACCTCCCGTGTACCCTGTGGGAATGGTGAGGGCCTTCCTTTATACCAGTACTGGCCTGACTACAGAGAACCTCCCAAACTCCACGGCGGGATGAAAGGGAAAGGTTATCACAGCCACTACGATGGGCGGTCAGTATAATAAAGATAGGTCTGTGACCATCATATCATAATCATACTCGTAATCCTATTCCTAATCACGCTATAAAGCATATAGCAAACACCACTCAAGCATACATCCAATATAAGGATAGTAGCTAAGTAAGTCCTATGGACTTACCTCGATCTCAGAAGTAACTCAAGTATGATCCACTCTCAAAACGTCTACTCCAAACTGGAGGACAGCACAACCTATACAAGGCACACATACATATATCACAATCCTATCACACAAAGGGTCACACCTAGACCCAAGGGATCCATAAGGGATCAATTCTAACTCGTAAACCTCAAAGCCCTAACCGGCAATTCCATACCGTAATCATCAATATCCGAATCCTAGCATGGTACTAAGTTTCTCATACTAGAAAGGAAAGGATCTACCTAGCTTTAGGTAGAGCCAGGATCAAAACGCACCTGCGGAACACAAAGGCGGCAGGGGCGTAAACAGATGGCCGCGGGAGCGGCGGAACGTGGCCGCGGGGGCGGTGACACGGGACGCGGGCAGCCGCTGGCGCTGGGCACTGTCGCCGCGGGGGCGGTGACTCCTGGCCGCAGGGGCGGTGACACGGGACGCGGGCAGCCGCTGGCGCTGGACACTGTCGCCGCGGGGGCGGTGACTCCTGGCCGCAGGGGCGGTGAAAACGCAGAAACGATTCTGCAATCACCTCCTCGGCTCTTTCACGTGATCAATCACGTCTACTCTCTTCCAGATTCGTACACATACATAAGTATACACATACAACCCTCAATACACATCCATGCAAGCATCTAATCCTAAGCTAGGAAGGAAGAACAAGAAAGGAAGAAGAGAAGCAAGAAGATCCTTACCACACTTGGAATCTAAGGCTGCAGGGAAAGGTCACACACAACACAAGCTTGCCTCAAGCTCAGCAACAACAAACACTAGCATCATCATCAACCACAAGGTACACTTTCAAAGTCAAACTCCAAGGGAAACAAGATCAAACTCACAAGGGAAGAAGGATAAGCAAGGTGGACGTAGGAAGCCTGGAATGGGATGAGAACAAAGTGAATGAAACCCTTGCTCAGCAAGTAGAAGAAAGAAATAAGGTTAAGGGTAAAGCACGAGTCAAGAGGTCAAGGAAAACGGCTGCAGCCGCCATAATCCGCAGGGGCGGTAGGAGTGCCCGCGGGTGCGGTGCGCCGCAGGGGCGGCGGGATTGGCCGCAGGGGCGGCAAAGCTAATCTCGGCCAAAGTTCGTCTCGGTCAAATACCAATCTCGGTCCGTAAGATTACGGCTCTTACACCTCACCCCCCTAAAAACAAGTTTCGTCCCGAAACTTGCAAAACCTCAAATACAAGCAGGGAGGAAAAACCTCTCCCGTAGTCATCATCATATCACAAGGGCATAGAGGAAGTACATCTCTAGCCAAAACATATCTATAACAGAAAGGCATGGAGGTAGAACATCTCCGGCACTACTATGTCCATCAAAATAGCATGGAGGAAAGAACCATCTCCAGCTAAACCTATCGCATCACAATAGCATGGAGGAAAAAAAAACCATCTCCAGCTATAACAATAATCATACCAGCATACAAGATCTAATCAGATCATAAATCACATCAAGCTAGCATGAACAAAACACAACATGGCATATAAGCACATACACACATAAACAGATAAGACTCACCAAGCTAGTACTAAGATCTACTCGGTGATCCTACTGATGTATCTAACCCAGCGTAGAACTCTGGATAGTTCCTCAGGATACTATCCTCAGTCTCCCATGTAGCCTCCTCAGGTCCTCGTCTCAACCACTGTATCCTCAACATAGGAATGTCCTTCGAACGCAGGCGTCTAATACCTCGCTCTAGGACTGCAATCGGATGCTCTACAAAAGTGTGGTCCGGCTCAACCACTAAATCCTCATAACTCACAATGTGTCTCGGATCTGGTATATACTCCCTCAGCTGAGACACGTGAAACACGGGTGAACACCCTCTAATCTCGGAGGCAAGGCTAATCTGTATGCTGCACTCCCAACTCGATCCAGAATCTCGAACGGTCCGACATATCGGGGACTCAACTTTCCCTTAATGCCAAAACGTCTAACACCTCGTGTCGGAGACACTCTCAGCCACACATGAGCTCCAACCCTGAACTCTAGAGGTCTACGCCTCCTGTCAGCATAAGACTTCTGACGGCTCTGTGCAGTCAGCATACGCTCTCTAATCAATGCTACCCGAGCTACATCATCCTGAATCTGATCAGGCGCTAAATCACTCATACTGCTCCGCTCATCCCAACATAACGGGGTACGACATCTCTGTCCATACAGTGCCTCATATGGGGCCATCCCAATAGATGCATGCCAGCTGTTGTTGTAGGAGAACTCAACAAGCGGAAGATGATCTGTCCACACCTGTCCCCAATCCAACACACAAGCTCGCAGCATATCCTCCAGAGTCTGAATGGTCCTCTATGACTGACCATCTGTCTGAGGATGAAACGCCGTCGTAAAATGCAAACTCGTCCCCAAGGCAGTCTGGATTTGCTGCCAGAATCTCGAGGTAAATCGTCCATCTCTATCTGAGACGATCGTCCTTGGTACACCATGGAGTCTCACTATATGCCTAGTGTACTCCTCAGCTAATCTGCTTACCGGCCACGTCTCTCTGATAGGAAGGAAACGTGCCGTCTTCGTCAACCGGTCCACTATAACCCAGATGGCATCAAAACTCCGACTCAATCTCAACCCGGTCACAAAATCCATGGTGACGTCTTCCCACTTCCTCTGTGGAACAGGAAGTGGATGAAGCTCGCCCCCAGGTCTAAAATCCTCAATCTTGACCTGCTAACAGGTCGCACACTGTGCTACAAATCTGGCTACATCGGGCTTCAGCCCTCCCCACCAGTATATACATCTCAAGTCCTGATACATCTTACTCGTACCTGGATGTACAGAGTAAGGGGTACAGTGAGCCTCCTGTAAGATCCTTTGCCTCAGCTCTGTATCAGCAGGTACACAGACGCGACCACGGCGTCTCACAACTCCGTCTGCTCCAAGCAGGAACTGTGGTGCCTCGTCCCGAGACATCCTATCTCTAATCCTCTGTAAGGTCGGGCAGGTTTCCTGTTTTTGTCGGATCTCGTCCAACAGATCAGGAAGAACCTCTAAAGTACGCAGCTGGGCATCCACATCAGGAAACTGGATGTCCAACTCTAGCCAGATCAAATCTCTCTGCAACTGGCGCTGAACTGTCAATCTCGCAATCGCCTGCTCTCGAGGCGTCTTCCTGCTCAGGGCGTCGGCGACAACGTTCGCCTTCCCTGGATGGTACAAGATCTCTAAATCAAAGTCCTTAATCAACTCGAGCCACCTACGCTGGCGGTTATTCAATTCCCGCTGCATGAAAATGTACTTCAGACTCTTATGGTCTGTGAAGATCTGACACGTAGCACCATATAAGTAATGTCTCCAGATCTTCAGTGCATGAACTACCGCTGCCAACTCCAGATCATGAGTCGGGTAGTTCTCCTCATACGTCTTCAGCTGTCGAGACGCATATGCAATAACTCTACCTCGCTGCATCAAAACACATCCCAAGCCTAGCTTGGATGCATCACTGTAAACCACCAAATCCTCAGTACCCTCTGGCTGTGCCAAAATAGGAGCAGAAGTCAAACGCCTCTTCAACTCCTCAAAACTCTGCTGCACTGATCAGACCACACGAATCTGGTAGTCTTCCTCAGTAAACTCGTCAGTGGACGGGCAATCACAGAAAAACCCTCCACGAAGCGTCTGTAATAACCGGCTAGGCAAGGAAACTACGTACTTCCCTTGACGTTCGTCGGTGTCGTCCAAGCTGCTACAGCCTCAATCTTCGCTGGATCCACCTTGATCCCCATCAGCTGAAACCACGTGACCCCAAGAATGCTACTTCTGGCATCCAGAACTCACACTTAGAGAACTTAGCATAAAGTTCTCTATCCCGCAAAACCTGCAATACAGTCCTCAGGTGTCCTGCATGCTCCTCACTGCTACGAGAGTATACCAGAATATCATCAATAAAAACCACTACAAACTGATCCAGGAAGTCGATGAAGATACTGTTCATCAACTCCATAAAGACGGCTGGGGCATTCGTAAGCCCAAATGGCATCACTACAAACTCGTAGTGGCCATATCTGGTCCGGAATGCTGTCCTGTGCACATCCTGCTCCCTCACCCTCAGCTGGTGATACCCGGAACGCAGGTCTATCCTGGAGAACACAGTCGCTCCCTGTAACTGATCTAACAAATCATCAATACGCGGCAGTGGATACTTGTTCTTGATGGTGACCTTATTCAGCTCTCTGTAATCTATGCACAATCTCAGCGATCCGTCCTTCTTCCGTACGAAGAGAACAGGTGCTCCCCATGGGGACACACTAGGGCGAATGAAGCCCTTCTCGGCCAACTCCTCAAGTTGCCTCTTCAGCTCCAGCATCTCGACAGGCGCCATCCGGTATGGGGCCTTCGAGATCGGTCTCGTACCAGGCTCTAACTCAATCCCAAAATCCACACTCCTCTGAGGCGGTAAACTAGACGGCTCAGCAAACACATCTATGTACTCACAAACAACCGGGATATCCTCTAATGCTGGACTCTCCCCCTCCTTCATGGCATAACACCAGAAGGCCTCGCAACCCTGTGCAATCAGTCTGGCTGCTCGTATCGCACTGATAACTGTGCCTACCTTTCCAAGGTCCCAACCTCGGAAAACCTCAATCTGTCCTAACTCGGTAGAAAGGGTAACGGTCCTCCTACCTACATCTAAGACTGCGGAATGTCTATCCATCCAGTCCATACCTAAAACAACTTCTTCATGCTCTAATGGCATGACAAAGAAGTCAACTAATAACACTCGGTCCCTACAGTAATGGGACAACCGTGAATCTCACGGGTACCTCTGACCCTACTACTATTGGGTAGCCCTATAATAAAGGGCATCCCCTCAACTGTATCTAATCCAAGACCGCTCTACACAGGCATCAGAAATAAAAGAGTGCGTAGCACCAGTATCAAATAAAACTCTAACAGGTAAACCATGAATCAGAATGGTACCTGTAGCCGTAGGTGCAGCTGGCTCCTCTGCACTCCTCAGCTCAAAAACACGACCCTGTGGCCTCTGGTATCAGTGGTGCCTCCACCACGGCCTCTGCCTCTACTCGGCCCAGGAGCAGATCCCTGCGTCGTAGGGCGGTCTGGGACTCTCTGCTGTCCCTGAGTCTGCTGCTGGGGTGGTCTCTGCCCCCCTCCTGGTACACTGGCAGGAGTAGAACCCTGCTGTGATGCAGCTCCGCCCTGGCGGCAGTAAACAGCTCTATGGCCCTGTCGGCCACAGGTAAAACACGTCACCAGTGGTCTCGTACACTCGGGCTTCAGATGCCCTGGATCTCCACAGTTAAAACACTGTCGTCCCTTCTCTGTAACCGGTGCAGATATAGAAGAACGACCGTGACGTCTCTGGGTACCCACTGGTCTGCCGGTACGCTGTCTCTTCTCAGACCTCCCGGTCTGAGAAGCTCTCCTCTGTCCAGCTCGCTCCCGCTCATAATCGGAAGCTCTATCCTGATAGTCCATCAAGGACTCACAATGAAACCCGGCCATATAGGCCCTGGTGGCATCCCTCAGACGTCGGGAAAACAGATATACATGCTGATCAGCAGCAGGGGCCGCTGGTCCCAGCAAGGCCAGCTCCTCCTGGAATCTCTTGATGGCCTCAGAAACAGGCACATCATCAAACCCAGCCTCCATGAAATCCCGCAGTTTCTCCCTCCTCAATGAGGCAGGGCAGAAACGCTCTCTAATCATCGTCTTCATCTGCGTATAACTGGTAACCTGTACTCGTACAGATCTCCACCAGTGTTGAGCTAACTCCCTGAACAGACTCTGTACCAACTCTATCTGTCTATCAGCTGGACATCGAATAGACTCCAGAGCTGAGTCTACGTGTCCTAACCAGAGCTCAACCTCTAACCAGAGCTCAACCTCTAACCNCACATACAACCATCAATACACATCTATGCAAGCATCTAATCCTAAGCTAGGAAGGAAGAACAAGAAAGGAAGAAGAGAAGCAAGAAGATCCTTACCACACTTGGAATCTAAGGCTGCAGGGAAAGGTCACACACAACACAAGCTTGCCTCAAGCTCAGCAACAACAAACACTAGCATCATCATCAACCACAAGGTACACTTTCAAGTCAAACTCCAAGGGAAACAAGATCAAACTCACAAGGGAAACAAGATCAAACTCACAAGGGAAGAAGGATAAGCAAGGTGGACGTAGGAAGCCTGGAATGGGATGAGAACAAAGTGAATGAAACCCTTGCTCAGCAAGTAGAAGAAAGAAATAAGGTTAAGGGTAAAGCACGAGTCAAGAGGTCAAGGAAAACGGCTGCAGCCGCCGTAATCCGCATGCCGCGGGTGCGGGCGCCGCAGGGGCGGGAGGCTGGGGGGCGGCCGCCAAAAATCCAATCTCGCGTTTCGTAAAGATCTTACACCTCACCCCCCTAAAAACAAGTTTCGTCCCGAAACTTGCAAAACCTCAAACACAAGCAGGGAGGAAAAACCTCTCCCGTAGTCATCATCATATCACAAGGCATAGAGGAAGTAGATCATCTCCATCAAAACATATCTATAACAGAAAGGCATGGAGGTAGAACATCTCCGGCACTACTATGTCCATCAAAATAGCATGGATGTCCAGGAGCATGGAGGAAAGAACCATCTCCAGCTATAACAATAATCATACCAGCATACAAGATCTAATCAGATCATAAATCACATCAAGCTAGCATGAACAAAAACACACATGGCATATAAGCACATACACACATAAACAGATAAGACTCACCAAGCTAGTACTAAGATCTACTCGGTGATCCTACTGATGTATCTAACCATAGAACTCTGGATAGTTCCTCTGGATACTATCCTCAGTCTCCCATGTAGCCTCCTCAGGTCCTCGTCTCGACCACTGTATCCTCAACATAGGAATGTCCTTCGAACGCAGGCGTCTAATACCTCGCTCTAGGACTGCAATCGGATGCTCTACAAAAGTGTGGTCCGGCTCAACCACTAAATCCTCATAACTCACAATGTGTCTCGGATCTGGTATATACTCCCTCAGCTGAGACACGTGAAACACAGGAAACACCCCTCTAATCTCGGAGGCAAGGCTAATCTGTATGCTGCACTCCCAACTCGATCCAGAATCTCGAACGGTCCGACATATCGGGACTCAACTTTCCCTTAATGCCAAAACGTCTAACACCTCGTGTCGGAGACACTCTCAGCCACACATGGGCTCCAACCCTGAACTCTAGAGGTCTACGCCTCCTGTCAGCATAAGACTTCTGACGGCTCTGTGCAGTCAGCATACGCTCTCTAATCAATGCTACCCGAGCTACATCATCCTGAATCTGATCAGGCGCTAAATCACTCATACTGCTCCGCTCATCCCAACATAACGGGGTACGACATCTCTGTCCATACAGTGCCTCATATGGGGCCATCCAATAGATGCATGCCAGCTGTTGTTGTAGGAGAACTCAACAAGCGGAAGATGATCTGTCCACACCTGTCCCCAATCCAACACACAAGCTCGCAGCATATCCTCCAGAGTCTGAATGGTCCTCTCTGACTGACCATCTGTCTGAGGATGAAACGCCGTCGTAAAATGCAAACTCGTCCCAAGGCAGTCTGGATCTGCTGCCAGAATCTCGAGGTAAATCGTCCATCTCTATCTGAGACGATCGTCCTCGGTACACCATGGAGTCTCACTATATGCCTAGTGTACTCCTCAGCTAATCTGCTCACCGGCCACGTCTCTCTGATAGGAAGGAAACGTGCCGTCTTCGTCAACCGGTCCACTATAACCCAGACTCAATCTCAAACCACAAAATCCATGGTGACGTCTTCCCACTTCCTCTGTGGAACAGGAAGTGGATGAAGCTCGCCCCCAGGTCTGAAATGCTCATCTTGACCTGCTGACAGGTCGCACACTGTGCTACAAAATCTGGCTACATCGGGCTTCAGCCCTCCCCACCAGTATATACATCTCAAGTCCTGATACATCTTACTCGTACCTGGATGTACAGAGTAAGGGGTACAGTGAGCCTCCTGTAAGATCCTCTGCCTCAGCTCTGTATCAGCAGGTACACAGACGCGACCACGGCGTCTCACAACTCCGTCTGCTCCAAGCAGGAACTGTGGTGCCTCGTCCCGAGACATCCTATCTCTAATCCTCTGTAAGGTCGGGCAGGTTTCCTGTTTCTGTCGGATCTCGTCCCAACAGATCAGGAAGAACCTCTAAAGTACGCAGCTGGGCATCCTCATCAGGAAACTGGATGTCCAACTCTAGCCAGATCAAATCTCTCTGCAACTGGCGCTGAACTGTCAATCTCGCAATCGCCTGCTCTCGAGGCGTCTTCCTGCTCAGGGCGTCGGCGACAACGTTCGCCTTCCCTGGATGGTACAAGATCTCTAAATCAAAGTCCTTAATCAACTCGAGCCACCTACGCTGGCGTTATTCAATTCCCGCTGCGTGAAAATGTACTTCAGACTCTTATGGTCTGTGAAGATCTGACACGTAGCACCATATAAGTAATGTCTCCAGATCTTCAGTGCATGAACTACGCTGCCAACTCCAGATCATGAGTCGGGTAGTTCTCCTCATACGTCTTCAGCTGTCGAGACGCATATGCAATAACTCTACCTCGCTGCATCAAAACACATCCCAAGCCTAGCTTGGATGCATCACTGTAAACCACCAAGTCCTCAGTACCCTCTGGCTGTGCCAAAATAGGAGCAGAAGTCAAACGCCTCTTCAACTCCTCAAAACTCTGTCTGCACTGATCAGACCACACGAATCTGGTAGTCTTCCTCAGTAAACTCGTCAGTGGACGGGCAATCACAGAAAAACCCTCCACGAAGCGTCTGTAATAACCGGCTAGGCCAAGGAAACTACGTACTTCCTTGACGTTCGTCGGTGTCGTCCAAGCTGCTACAGCCTCAATCTTCGCTGGATCCACCTTGATCCCATCAGCTGAAACCACGTGACCCAAGAATGCTACTTCTGGCATCCAGAACTCACACTTAGAGAACTTAGCATAAAGTTCTCTATCCCGCAAAACCTGCAATACAGTCCTCAGGTGTCCTGCATGCTCCTCACTGCTACGAGAGTATACCAGAATATCATCAATAAAAACCACTACAAACTGATCCAGGAAGTCGATGAAGATACTGTTCATCAACTCCATAAAGACGGCTGGGGCATTCGTAAGCCCAAATGGCATCACTACAACTCGTAGTGGCCATATCTGGTCCGGAATGCTGTCCTGTGCACATCCTGCTCCCTCACCCTCAGCTGGTGATACCCGGAACGCAGGTCTATCCTGGAGAACACAGTCGCTCCCTGTAACTGATCTAACAAATCATCAATACGCGGCAGTGGATACTTGTTCTTGATGGTCACCTTATTCAGCTCTCTGTAATCTATGCACAATCTCAGCGATCCGTCCTTCTTCCCGTACGAAGAGAACAGGTGCTCCCCATGGGGACACACTAGGGCGAATGAAGCCCTTCTCGGCCAACTCCTCAAGTTGCCTTCAGCTCCAGCATCTCGACAGGCGCCATCCGGTATGGGGCCTTCGAGATCGGTCTCGTACCAGGCTCTAACTCAATCCCAAAATCCACACTCCTCTGAGGCGGTAAACTAGACGGCTCAGCAAACACATCTATGTACTCACAAACAACCGGGATATCCTCTAATGCTGGACTCTCCCCCTCCTTCATGGCATAACACCAGAAGGCCTCGCAACCCTGTGCAATCAGTCTGGCTGCTCGTATCGCACTGATAACTGTGCCTACCTTTCCAAGGTCCCAACCTCGGAAAACCTCAATCTGTCCTAACTCGGTAGAAAGGGTAACGGTCCTCCTACCTACATCTAAGACTGCGGAATGTCTATCCATCCAGTCCATACCTAAAACAACTTCTTCATGCTCTAATGGCATGACAAAGAAGTCAACTAATAACACTCGGGTCCCTACAGTAATGGGACAACCGTGAATCTCACGGGTACCTCTGACCCTACTACTATTGGGTAGCCCTATAATAAAGGGCATCCCCTCAACTGTATCTAATCCAAGACGCTCTACACAGGCATCAGAAATAAAAGAGTGCGTAGCACCAGTATCAAATAAAACTCTAACAGGTAAACCATGAATCAGAATGGTACCTGTAGCCGTAGGTGCAGCTGGCTCCTCTGCACTCCTCAGCTCAAAAACACGACCCTGTGGGCCTCTGGTATCAGTGGTGCCTCCACCACGGCCTCTGCCTCTACTCGGCCCAGGAGCAGATCCCTGCGTCGTAGGGCGGTCTGGGACTCTCTGCTGTCCCTGAGTCTGCTGCTGGGGTGGTCTCTGCCCCCCTCCTGGTACACTGGTAGGAGGAGTAGAACCCTGCTGTGATGCAGCTCCGCCCTGGCGGCAGTAAACAGCTCTATGGCCCTGTCGGCCACAGGTAAAACACGTCACCAGTGGTCTCGTACACTCGGGCTTCAGATGCCCTGGATCTCCACAGTTAAAACACTGTCGTCCCTTCTCTGTAACCGGTGCAGAGAACGACCCTGACGTCTCTGGGTACCCCCAACACTAGCAGCTCCAGCTGTACCACTGGTCTGCCGGTACGCTGTCTCTTCTCAGACCTCCCGGTCTGAGAAGCTCTCCTCTGTCCAGCTCGCTCCCCGCTCATAATCGGAAGCTCTATCCTGATAGTCCATCAAGGACTCACAATGAAACCCGGCCATATAGGCCCTGGTGGCATCCCTCAGACGTCGGGA
This sequence comes from Fagopyrum tataricum, assembly GCA_002319775.1. NCBI lineage: Eukaryota > Viridiplantae > Streptophyta > Magnoliopsida > Caryophyllales > Polygonaceae > Fagopyrum > Fagopyrum tataricum. The sequence continues at coordinate 39,111,131 of CM008282.1, read as the reverse complement.
AAACAGATATACATGCTGATCAGCAGCAGGGGCCGCTGGTCCCAGCAAGGCCAGCTCCTCCTGGAATCTCTTGATGGCCTCAGAAAACAGGCACATCATCAAACCCAGCCTCCATGAAATCCCGCAGTTTCTCCCTCCTCAATGAGGCAGGGCAGAAACGCTCTCTAATCATCGTCTTCATCTGCGTATAACTGGTAACCTGTACTCGTACAGATCTCCACCAGTGTTGAGCTAACTCCCTGAACAGACTCTGTACCAACTCTATCTGTCTATCAGCTGGACATCGAATAGACTCCAGAGCTGAGTCTACGTGTCCTAACCAGAGCTCAACCTCTAACCCCACACTCCCAGTGAAAGGGGGTACTCCCATCTGACGAAATGCCTTCAACCAACTGTCTGGTCTGGGCCCTCTATGCTCTTCCCGAACCGGAGGAATCTCAGCAGCAGGTACCTGTACAGCTGGTACCTGAGTAACGGTGTGGGACCTCTCAGATGGTCCCTCCTGTGTCGGTAAATCTGGGACACGTCGTCTGCCGCTCTGACAGCCTCCTCTACACGTCTGATATGAGCCTGATACTCTGATCTACCCATAGAAATGCGACCAGAATCAGCAGACTGGGCTCTCTGTGACCCCTCTCTCAGCAGCCTCGTTCCTATTCTCAGGAACGGCACTCTCAGCAACTTCCTCATGTACCCCCCCTCTGCTGCGCGTGGATCAACAGCAGGAACCTGACCTCGTCCTCTACCGAGAGGGGGTCTACCTCTACCACGTCTTGCTGCAGGGAGGGTTCTAGTCTGAACCATCTGCAGAAGACGTAAACCTAGCTTAGAAGGCTATATATATGCCGTATGTATGTATCAAATCAATCATGACAGAATATCTATATATAAACTGTCGAGATCTTCAGAGGGGCGATGGTTCACGTACACGGTAACCCAAAACATTTGTACTCATTTCGAAACCAAACCTTTTAAAAGTCAGACCCCTTTTCGGGTTCTGTTTATTTATCCATTCGTACTTATTGCAGATTACTAGTGCCATTGTTGTCAACCTGGGCTCTGATACCAACTTTGTAACACCCCGAATCCGTAGGACTCGAGGCGCTACTGGGCTAGGATCTCACAATGGATCCTGACCCTAGCCTGACAACAACTTCACTGAACCTTACAACAAGGCACTAACAGATTAAAACAAAACATGAAACTGATATAAATATGTACATGTCAAAAGAGTATACATGGTACTGGCTGAGTACAAAAGTTAAACCAAAAGCCGTACAACCGATTAACAACCCCAAAATCCCACAAATATGCCCAGTGTACGGAACCCTCAGCAAATCACCCCACTGGATCACTCCTCAGTCCTCCTAACCTGCGAAGGAACTACAACACGGTATGAAACCGTTAGCTAAACTATACACATATATAAGAGAAGCATAGAGCACAATCACACATCATATAAACGATAACAACTCATCATGGTATCACACATTCACCCCGGTTTATTATCTTTGTAATATAGTGAAATCAATCAATCGTATAAAATATGTTATATATATGAAGATAGGTGACGCGAGGAATATGATCCCCCGCCTCTGGAGTACTCCTAACCAGCTGGGGTAGTATCAGCACACCTCCCGTGTACCCTGTGGGAATGGTGAGGGCCTTCCTTTATACCAGTACTGGCCTGACTACAGAGAACCTCCCAGACTCCACGGCGGGATGAAAGGGAAAGGTTATCACAGCCACTACGATGGGCGGTCCAGTATAATAAAGATAGGTCTGTGACCATCATATCATAATCATACTCGTAATCCTATTCCTAATCATGCGATAAAGCATATAGCAAACACCACTCAAGCATACATCCAATATAAGGATAGTAGCTAAGTAAGTCCTATGGACTTACCTCGATCTCAGAAGTAACTCAAGTATGATCCACTCTCAAAACGTCTACTCCAAACTGGAGGACAGCACAACCTATACAAGGCACACGTACATATATCACAATCCTATCACACAAAGGGTCACACCTAGACCCAAGGGATCCATAAGGGATCAATTCCAACTCGTAAACCTCAAAGCCCTAACCGGCAATTCCATACCGTAATCATCAATATCCGAATCCTAGCATGGTACTAAGTTTCTCATACTAGAAAGGAAAGGATCTACCTAGCTTTAGGTAGAGCCGGATCAAAACGCACCTGCGGAACACAAAGGCGCAGGGGAAAACAGATGGCCGCGGAGCGGCGGAACGTGGCCGCGGGGGCGTGACACGGACGCGGGCAGCCGCTGGCGCTGGCACTGTCGCTGACACACGGTGACACTGTCGCCGCGGGCGGTGACTCCTGGCCGCAGGGGCGGTGAAAACGCAGAAACGATTCTGCAATCTCCTCCTCGGCTCTTTCACGTGATCAATCACGTCTACTCTCTCCAGATTCGTACACATACATAAGTATACACATACAACCATCAATACACATCTATGCAAGCATCTAATCCTAAGCTAGGAAGGAAGAACAAGAAAGGAAGAAGAGAAGCAAGAAGATCCTTACCACACTTGGAATCTAAGGCTGCAGGGAAAGGTCACACACAACACAAGCTTGCCTCAAGCTCAGCAACAACAAACACTAGCATCATCATCAACCACAAGGTACACTTTCAAAGTCAAACTCCAAGGGAAACAAGATCAAACTCACAAGGGAAGAATAAGCAAGGTGGACGTAGGAAGCCTGGAATGGGATGAGAACAAAGTGAATGAAACCCTTGCTCAGCAAGTAGAAGAAAGAAATAAGGTTAAGGGTAAAGCACGAGTCAAGAGGTCAAGGAAAACGGCTGCAGCCGCCGTAATCCGCAGGGGCGGTAGGAGTGCCCGCGGGTGCGGTGCGCGCAGGGGCGGCGGGATTGGCCGCAGGGGCGGCAAAGCTAATCTCGGCCAAAGTTCGTCTCGTCAAATACCAATCTCGGTCCGTAAGATTACGGCTCTTACAATCAAAATTTTAACTGAAAATTTAAACCAAAAATTCGAAATTAAAATATTTTTTGTTTTAATTTTTCAAAAATTCGAACTTAAAATATTTTTTATTTTAATTTTGTGATACAAAATCTTAATTAATAAAACTAACGTAAAAAGGGGATAGAATTGAATTAAAATAAATACTGATTTTAAACAAATAAATTAAAATTCCGAATTTAAAATTTTTTTTGGCGGACGGAAAATCCTGGCGGCGACACGTGGCAAAAAGTGCGTCCGCTTTAATATATACTAGTGTAATACCGCACCTTGTGCGGGTTTTGAATAATATTGGGTTAGCTATATTACTAAGTTATTTTATATTTTATATTTGTTTTTTTTTAAACACATATATAAACGTATTGATAGATAATTATCTATATTGGTTCCGATAAATAAAAATAGACAGCATATTAGATGATATTTATCGGTTGAAATCGTAACAAACCCGTCATTATTTTATTAATTATTTTTGTTAAAATTTTTTTTATTAAGTTTTAAAGTTCTGATTCAACATCAGAATTTAAACTACATTAGTTAGTTATATTTTTCTATTGAACCATTTTTATATTATTATTTTTTAAACTATGCGCAAGAATGACTAATCATTCGTTATATCTCTCACTCCATTAGCTTTCATTGGATGCAAATTGCACCAAAAGTTTCATTCTCCGAAGCTTTTGTCAAAAATCAGGAATTTAAAAGCAAACCCTATTAACAAAATGGAAAGATAGCTCTACTGATTCTCTTACGGGTTTCTTACACTTTTAATTTTACAACCCTAATTTGCCAATAAACCCAAGTGCTATGATAATTCACTACAAAAGGTTGACTCTTAAGTAGCGAGAACAACGGTTTTTGACCCTCCCGCTCGTTAAAAGCAAACGCCGGTGTAATGAAGCTCAATTCCAAGTTAGTTCGTCTTATGTCATTTTTCCCTTTGCACTCTCTGAATATAAAGATTAAATAACAAAACATCAAAATCATGGTTAAGAAGAAATTGCTAGGTTAATCATGACTAAGATTAAATGACAAAACATTAAAATCATGGCTAAGAAAAATGTATCCGAAAATTATGTATTTGTTGATGTATCGATTACGTACCTTTATTGTTATATAGTAGACAATAAGGTAGAGGATCCCACAATATTGGTCCGTGGATACATTTCTCATTGACGAAGTTACATATCTCATTTGAAGAAGAAATTGCTAGATTAATCTGCTTCGAAGTCAACTACACTGGCTCTGTAGGTTATGCAAAATAGTACGATCATAAAAATAAAATAAAAAAAACTTGAAACAAAAAGCGGCCAGATAGAGAATAGAGAGTGTTCTTTGGTTAACGTAAGAGTAGGATATATATAGCCATTCATTTAGAAATGAATCTCCTAATTATAAAAAATTATCTAATTGAAGGATAAAAAATTTTAAAAAATAAAGATTGTTGGAGAAGATCTCGCACTTTTGAATCAACGTAGTAATCAAGATTTGCTTACAAATGATCAAATCGGTAACAAATCTTAATTCTTGGAGAAAATAAATAATAATTTTATAGAATTAAATTAATATTTAGAAAATAAATAATAATTTTATATAAATAGTTTAATATTTAGAATTTTAAAAAAATGGTCCGATCTTTTTTTTTAAAAATCTTTTTGTTTCAATTATGATTAGTTTTTATTATAATTAATATTAATCAAATTTTCTATGAGTAAACTTATGGTGTTTTACTTCATCTTTTTAATGTTTTTAATTTATTTTTTATTTAAATAATAGATAATTAGTCTTAGTAGTGTGAACTTAGAGGAATTTTAACCTAAACTAATTTAAAATAATAATTCTGAATTAATTTAAAATCCATCCGCAAACAAAATTAAAGTACGTATTTCCCCTAATATTTATTTGAAACTATTTAAGAGATTTTTTTCTGAAATTTTTAGAAATGGCCAAATGGGTTGACATTATCTACCGATTTTGTTTAATTTCAATTTTTTTTAACAACTTATAATTAATGTTAATCTAGTTTTAATTATGGAATTACATTTTAAATTGCTTATTTTCTTATACAAAATGTCTGAAATTAAATTACGTAATTGAAAAAGATTTTGGCGGACGGAAAATCCTGGCGACGACACGTGGCAATAAGTGCGTCCGCTTTAATATATATAAGATAGATAAGATAAGATATATAAAAAAAGATACTCAAATTTATATTAATTAAAAGTTAAGAAAATAAGTATTATTATTTATATTTTACTTACAAAAATTCGAAATTAAAATATTTTTTGTATTAATTTTCAAAAATTCGAAATTAAAATATTTTTTGTTTTAATTTTATAATACAAAATCTTGATTAAAAAACTAACGTAAAAAAGAGCCACAATTGATTTAAAATAAATACTGATTTTAAAAAAATAAAATAAAATTCTGAAATTAAAAAAGTTTTTGCGGACAAAAATTCTGGCGGCGACACGTGGCAAAAAGTGCGTCCGCTTTAATATATAATAGATAAGATAAGATAAGATACTAGTGTATTACCCGTGCAGGACACGGGTGTTTTTTTATATATGACTAATAAAAATAATTCATATATATTTGTAAATGTGGAATAAGATAGTAGAATAAATATAAATAATTTAAATAACAAAAAATAAATTTCATTTACATTTTTTTAATGATATAGTTTTTGAAATAATTGAATTTAAAAACCACTTTTTAAAAAATATTTTGATAATAATTGGATTTAAAAACCACTTTTTAAAAAATATTTTGGGGGTTGCGTTAAACCTGGCGGCGACACGTAGCTAAAATTGCTTATGCTTTGATAGATATAAGATGATAAGATAGGATAATTTATTTTGAAAATAATTGGATTTAAAAACCACTTTTTAAAAAATATTTTGATAATAATTGGATTTAAAAACCACTTTTTTAAAAAATATTTTTGGGGTTGCGTTAAACCTGGCGGCGACACGTGGCTAAAATTACTTCTACTTTAATAGATACTAGTGTAATACCCGCACCTTGTGCGGGTTTGAATAATATTTGGGTCAGCTTTTTTCAAAAAAAAATATATGGGTAAGTTATTTTATATTTGTTTTGTTTTAAACACATATATAAACGTATTGATAGGTAATTATCTATTGGTTATAAAATTATCTATTGGTTC